>VJNQ02000437.1:0-131432 GCA_007827005.2 Populus simonii
TTGAGATATCTGAATTATTATACATATACCATAATTAATTTTCGAATCCACTAAATATTATGTAAGCCCAAGAAACAAGTAAGATATCGCGGGAAGATAGAAGTTTGGTCCTAAGAGATAGAGGCGGAAACCCTATCAATACCGCTTGTTCCTAGGTGTGTGTTTGTATTTGAGGTGGAGGTTGAGGTTGGTGTGAGACCCACTAAAAAAGCCATAAAAAACAAGAAAAATTAGCTTTTGTGGTTGAGTTTTGTGCATAAATGGGTTGTACCCTACCATAACCTCAACCACAAAAGCTAACCCAAACACACTTCTAGTCCCATGAAAAACCATTGCCTCCATCCAATTTGGATGTACTTTTCCTTGGGATCTCAATTAAACAAGTTTTTGGATTTTTGACGCATTGCTGCACAATTAAAAACCTCTTCCTAATTCTCGAAAATTAATAATTTGATTATCACGTACATCTGTTTCTAGTTTTTTTTTTTTTTAAAAAAAAAGGAAAACCGAAGTGAACCTATAACATCGAAGCTTTACTATCTGGCATTACTATTTACTATTTAGAGCCAAACTCGAAATTTGAGATAAGATGATTGGTAAACGAACACATCTTTTTATCTCGTGAATTTGTTTGGAGTTTTTTTCAACGAGAATTCGAAACCAATACACCGTACCGTGGCGACGAGGAGTGGCGAGGTGACCCGTGAGTTTGAATTCTAGTCATCTCATACACTCAGGCCTTGGCAGATTTTTGGATCTCACTTGCTGGGTTTGAATAGCTAAGTGCATATTAGGCCCCACCTTTGATACATGGCCCGTCTAACCATGGATCAATTTTTGCTTAACAAGTGGGTTCTTACGTGAATCCAAGCAATCCACGCTCTTTTTTTGCTCGAAAGATTTGAACTGTAAGCCCTGTTCAGTGTCTAGACCTCCTCTCAAGATACCATTCTAGCCGACTGCCACATTTTATACACCCACAAGGTTCCTTAAAAGTACACAATAAGCTAAAAAAAAAACATAGTATAGGTACATAATAATCCAAGAAAATGGTAGAGAGCCAGACGTACAAGAAAAAATTGATATATATTTGTTCTAACTCTTTTCTTCATTTTCTTAATATTTTTTTATCAATTTACCTTTAATTTATATTTTTTGGTTTGATAAGATGTATTTTCAATTCAAACTAATTTCACATTAATTGGTATTAAATTCCCCCATTGAACACATGACTTCTAGTGGTGTAATGTATTCAGATGAATTTAATACATTTATTTAAATTTTATCGAGAAGGTTTAAACTTAATAAATCAACTAATAAATCAAGAAAGAAAGCACAATTATTATTTAACCATCAAACCAATACCTTCAATTTCTTTTAATTATACGATGCGTGTATATAATTTACAAGTAAATATATAAATGTTTCTTGTCACATTATAATTCACTACTAACTTCTCTTATTCTGAAAGAAAAACTCTCAGACCGATGGTACGACACGAGTCCTTCTATGTTGGGCTAGGAATAAGCATTTATGAGCTCGAACTCAGGCATATAAAGTTATAAACCCAAAACAGCCGGAATCCAAGACAAGCCTTCCAAAATCCACCTATCCTACTCGGTCGTCAAGTTCCTCGAATGACGAGGCTGGGTCATTTATGATACGGGTTATTCAATGGATCCAACCCAACGTCTCTCTTCTTTCCCATTTTCTCGTTTGAGTGCACGGTGCAGCAGAAAGTGACCAAGCTCTTTCCCAGAACGAGCACATCTTTCTGCAAGTAATGTGTTTTAAAACATGTACCCTATCCGTTCTAGAGAAAGCGAAAATTTGTCAAATGTTAGGACTAATGGAAGAGAAGAACTGGGTTCCCCCACTAGCAGAAAACATATACACAACTTCCTATTTAGGGTAAAATCCAAAGCAATAGGAGGTAGTTCACTAAGCCACCCCCACCCCCTATTTCTGTTCATGTGCACTTTGTTTTCCCTTTCAACGCCTCCATAATTGCCTCTTTACGTGGAAAGAAAAACTTTATCCACAGTTCAAGGATCACTTCAATGGTCATACGCATCTCCTACTAACGAATAGAGATCGCCACTATAAAAACAGGGACCTTTGATTATATAGTGTTGCTCTCGACTTTAATGATCGTAGCCATTATAAAACATGGTCTTGGTGGAGGCCAAAAGCACTACAGGACATGTGTATACCAAATATGGCAACGAACATACAAGTGGGCGGGAGATGCTTCCACAATTTTGTACGATGGGGAATATTGGCGGTTTGCTTCTACTATGGCCTCAACTATGTAAGATGGTTTGATTTGAGTGGCCTCCTAATTCTGGCAAGTGGGGTTTTCCAGTCAGAGCCCTTTGAAATCAATGGTGCTGGGGTCTTGTCTTTGGTCCTCCGTTATCTGCTTACACTCCATCCAGTGAAGAAATTAGTGTCCTGTCAACCACCATAGGAGTTAGTTACATGACGGAGATGAATTGCCTAATTACCTGCCGTTGAGATTTCTATTATACTCGCATGAAATCATAAATACAGGAGGGAGCAGTGTTTCTTGAAAAACTTTTCTATTGTACAAAACTTTTCTTGTTTTGTTATTCTATGCACAAACGGGCATCCATACATGCATTATTCAATCTACTAAAAATGAATACTAGATAAGTTAATTAAGATCCATACAATTTGAGATCTAATAAACTTAAAATAAAACAATAAAGATTAGTTAATTTTTAATTATTAAAGATTATTAACTATATAGTTAAGTATCAGTTAATTGCCATGTATATATAAAAAAAATGATTGAAGTTAGCAGTCAGTTAGTTTCAAAACATTAATTTGAAGTTATTTTTATCTTTAAAATAAAATAAACAAACTTATACTGTAAAAATCATCACTTCTCATATTTTTTGAAGTTTAATTTAATATATGTTTAATTAAATTGTTTTTATAAAAACCACCTTTCACTCTCTCTAAAGTTAAACAACTAATTTTTAAAATTCTAACTAAATATTATTTTTGGTATTTTGCTTTGAAACAAAGCAATAAAATCTAGAAAAGTAGGGGCCAAACAAACTCTTAGTTAGCATCGATATATAGGACGAGACCAAGAGAAAACTCAATTCTCTGTCATAAATGTATTTGGTCATATTTTTCAAACTAATATAAAATAAAGCCCATGCATGTTTGTAGCTCAGATCGACCATGTAAATCATATAGAATGTGGAGCAAATAACAGGCCATCTCTCAGGGATTTCAAGTAGGCTTAGGATATGTTTGGTATAAAAATCCTTAGATATTCTTAAAACATGATTGTTAGGAATTAACATGAATTCTTTGGTTAATTGTAAATAAAAGATACCAGGTAATATATGTGTTTCTATATATCATATTGTTTTATATTAGGGAATTCATAGAGAATTTAAATAATTTGGCAATATGATGATTTTTTTTCCTAGTTAATTATGTCCATAATTAAGCAAGTGAGTATTATAGATTACCAATAAATTACACAATATTATGTATTTAATTTCTTGAAAAATAAGATAGCAGGTAAATTATACTAAATGTTTTCTTGTCAAGGCTGAACACTTTTGCTATAATTAAAAAGATGAGGGCATGTGCTAGTCCACTAAAAATTAATTAATAGTGGTGGCATTTTAGTCAAGAAGGGTGACTCATTTCTTGGTCTGTAGAGAAAGTGATGTCCTAAAATACTGGCATTCCCTAAAAAACCAAATACAATTTCTTTGACATCTAAGAAGCCTTGATAGGGGATTCTCTCGTACCAAACACCCTGTTAATTGCATGACATGTTCTTGCTCCTTGTATGTGTTTCTACATCAACCGCAATATTTGGCAGATGCGTTTTTATATTTGCAGGGAATTGCTAAATATATCAGGAGTAGTAGCATTGCTACTTTTTATATAATATGAAATCTAATGTAAAAATTATTTATAGATTTAAACTTTATGTGAGATGGAAGATTACAGTTCCAAATATATAATTGGAGTTTTATATCTGCATTAGATCGCGCCAAGACTTCCACTGACTGTTGTCGGCCAGGACTTGTCCCCAGCAATCTTCGATATGCTTACATATAGTTTCCACTCGCAACTAACGGAAATTTAACCTGGGCGTACTAGTTTTGTGTTCGGACAGACACGTACATAAAACGTAGAAAATCATCACAGTTTCGGAGTCTCTCGAAGTTCGTCGGCGCCATACCAAAGCATATCTATCTCCCGATGCTTCATCGAATCACGTCCCGAATTTTTAAATTCCCATCCAAATCCGATCTTAAAAAAGACCCAGAATAAGAAAGAAAGAAAGAGGAAGAGGAAGCAAACGTCACCTAAGATCCATGTCCTTAATTAAATAGACCGACCCCCCCTTGCCTTTATGAGCATTTCCTTCTAATGTTTAACTGTAAGCTTATGATCAACCCCCCGTCACAAGAATACAGAGAAGAATTTGCTGGTTATTCGTAAAGTCTTGGTGAATATTTTCTCGCGAAGATTTAAACTAGCTAATCAAAGTTTGTTTGGTGTGTTATACGTACCAGATTCTTAGTTAATGAAGTTTAATGACAAGGGAAAACGAGCACCGTATTTTTATCGGAGAAGATAAAAGAAATTGAGCCTGTGAATGTTGAATCTAAAAATAACGAAATTGAACTGATTAGTTTTAGTTTTTGAAAAGGATGGAAGAAAGGATCATTTTTTGGGAAATAAATTGATTTGTGAATTTTGAATTTAAAAATAATGACATTGAAGATACTGCTTTTAATTATTTTCGTGGAAAAGAAGATCATTTCTTTGGGCGTCCCTCGGTTTCTAAATTTTAAAAGATATATATGAATGGTGTAGATGATGACGGATCGAGTGGTGAATAGGTCAAAAAAATATAAGAATCCGATCTTGTATATTTTGTGATCAGTGGTTAAGAAAAATAATATAGCATATGGTTGAGAAATAATTATGATACACTGCTAGTGATGGTAGATTTTGGCATTATATCCCGTTGGTTGGTGTAATTAATCGTCGCTATGGTGGAATAAATGGTGCTAATGCACTTGACAATTGCGTGAAATGTCAAATGTGCTCATAGTGACATGTTTAATAAAAATAATTGTCATTGAAATCATTTTTCTTGGTGGGGCATTATTAATATAATATTAATAATAAGCTGAAAACGTACTTCATTGATTTAATGATGTTTGTTTTACATAAAATAATTAATATAATATTTTTTATGATTTTATTGTATTTGTTTATTATAAAAATTTTATATGAAAAATGTTTAGCTAACATATTTCCGTTTTCCAGTAAACCTTTATAAAACATATTTTTAATTCTTCAAATTCTATAAATATTCTATAAATAATAATTTATCAATAATATTATACAATAATTTACATCACCCCCATCAATTACACTATTTTTACCACATCACCCATCACCCTACACTAACACTACCAAAATCTCAATTCATAGTTCAGACCACCATCTCTATCTTTAACTTCCATCTCTATTCTCGTCAAAACTATTATCACAACTACCATCTTTGTTGTCTTTATTACTACAACATGTTATCATTATTATATTTGTATATTTTTAACATCAAATATTGTAATTTTTTATGTTAAATAATTAATAATAAAGATTTCATATATATAATATCTTTAATTGGAAAAGTATTTTTAAAAAAAAACAAATATAATACGTTGTGATATTTAATATTTTCACAAAAAAGCAAAGCAACATGACGGCCACAAGATTTCAATCCCGCGAAACACGACCTTTCACCAAGGACCGCGCGCGGCAGCTCAGGAAAATCTGTGTAATTAAAGCGTGTTTATGTGATTGTGATATTTGGAATCAATACGTTGAAAATCATAAATGCCATTAAATCCAATTGGATTTGATACAGTGAAAGTTATAGCATCTCTCTCTCTAAAAAAAAGAAAAAGAGAGAGAGAGAGAGAGAGCCAGGGTGATGCATTAATATGGAAAAAAAATATGCCACGACAGGTGAGAACGAGGCACATTCCACCTGCTTATTCATGCCACCAAATTTGTTTCGTCCAAGATGCATCTCCACGTTTTAGCTCGACCAGTGCGAGAATGATGGCGGTGGAACGGCCCCCATCTAATCATCACTCAGAACTCAAAAGAGAATACTAGCTGGAAAGAAGGGGGGGAAAAGGACAATAAATGAGAGATATAAATAATAATTAACTATAATTAACTGCTTTCATTTTTTTTTTTTTTTGCTTTTTTTTTTTTTTTTTTTAAGCTGTTTTGTTTTTTTTTTTTGTTTTTTTTAATGAATATTTTTTGTTTGATTTTTTTTTTGTTAATGTTAAATTTTTTTATTTAGTTATCAAACTTTCATGACACAGGTTCCGAGTTTGACGGGTTAATCCGAATTTTTTTTTTCTGGTTTTTTTAATTAATTATTTTTCGAGTGCAGTCCACAGTGAAACGTTGAGCTGTTTTTCTTTTTTTTGCCTTTTGCTTTGTTTTTTAAGCAGTTTTTTTTCTTTGTTTTTTTTAATGAATATTTTTTTTGTTTAATTTTTTTTTAATGTTAAATTTTTTTCTATTTAGTTATCAAACTTTCATGACACGGGTTCCGGGTTTGACGGGTTAACCCGGATTTTTTTTCTGATTTTTCTTTTTAATTAGTTTTTTCATTTATTATTGTAACATATACTAAAAGGCATCAGTGTTTTACTGTAGACTGCACAGTGTAGTCCACAGTAAAACACTGATGATTTACCTTTTTTTTTCATTTTTTTTTCCTTTTCTATTTATTTACACTGATGAGTTTAGTTTTTTTTGGCTGGGCTGTTTTTTTTTGCTTTTTTTTTGTTTTTTTCTTTTAATGAATTTTTTTTGTTTAATTTAGTTTGTTAATGTTAATTTTGTTTCTATTTAGTTTTCAAACTTTCATGACACGGATCCCGAGTTTAACGGGTTAACTTGATTTGACAAGTTAACCTGAATTTTTTTTTTTGCTTTTTTTTGTTTTAATTAATTTTTTTCATTTAGTTTAGTTTGCTAACGTTGAATTTCTTTCTATTTAACTTCGACTTCCATGACACGTATCTCGGGTTTAACGGGTTGACCTGGTTTTGGACTGCACAGTGCAATCTACAGTCCAAAGGCTGAGCTGTCTTTTTTTTTTTTTCATTTTTTATGCCTTTAGAGTTTTTTTTTTTGCTTTTTTCTTTGTTTTTTTTCTTTTGATTAATTTTTTTTGTTTAATTTAGTTTGTTAATGTTAACTTTTATTTTATTTAATTATCATATTTTCATGACACAAATCCCGGGTTTGACGGGTTAACAAGGTTTGATGAGTTAACCCGTAATTATTTTTTTTGCTTTTTTTCGTTTTAATTAAATTTTTTTGTTTAGTTTAGTTTGTTAATGTAAAATTTCTATTTAATTATCAGACCTTCATGACATGTATCCCGGGTTTGACGGGTTAACCCAATTTTTTTTTTCATTTTAATTAATTTTTTTTATTTAGTATAGTTTATTAATGTTAAATTTTTTCTATTTAATTATCAGACTTTCATGACACGTATCCAGAGTTTGAAGAGTTAACCTGATTTGACGGGTTAACCCAATTAATTATGGGTTAACCCGATTAATTCATATTTTTTTTCTTTTTCTTCAGTGTGCAGTCCATAGTAAAAAGGTTGATGCCTTTTGTTTGTTTTTATTTTTTTTCTTTTTAATTAATTTTTTTCGTTTAATTTAGTTTGTTAATGTTAAATTTTTTTCTATTTAGTTATCAAACATTCATGACACGGATCCCAGGTTTGACGGGTTAACCTGGTTTGACAGGCTAGCCCAGTTAATTCTGGGTTAACCCGTCAATTTTTTTTTCCTATTTCGTTATCAAACTTTCACGACACGAATCCAAGGTTTGACGGGTTAACCCAGTTAATTCATTTTTTTTTCTTTTTCTTCATTAGTTTTTTTCTTCATGTTGGTTTTTTTTCTTTGTTTTTTCTTTTTAATTAATCTATTTAATTATCACATTTTTATTACACGACTTTGTATTCAGACCCACATCCAAAGCTATTGAATCTGGTATTGCAGCTAGACCCACTTAAACTTGGGTCATGCAAGTTTAATATTATTATTAATATTATAAATATTACTCTTGGGTCAGGCGTTGTAGCTAAACCCAAAACTCTTGGGTATAGCTTTGCAGAAAAACCTAACACTTTTAAATTTTGGTTTTTTTAAATATTTTTTATGTAAAAAAAATTAACCCGCAGTAACGCGCGGGTCATGCAACTAGTAAAATCTAAAAGGAATCACTGTTTTATTGTATACACAAACTAATTACAGTATGGATTATAATGATGTAATGACAGTTTTACTTTTCTAAAAAAATCAGAGGAATAACTATTAATTATTATCAATATTGATAGAGAATTGAGGAGAACTTGGTTTTTTTATATTTGTAAGCATGTAAAATAAGTAAATTATTTTTAAAATCAAGATTTATTTAACTAATTTTTGGGGGTTTTTTTTAATTTTTCGAGCACATTAAAATGATTAAATTAATCTTAAAAGCACAATTTATTAAGGGTTTTTCTATATTTTCATCCTAATTTTTTTTATTATAATCAAGTTGATTAAGAAATAATTTAGTATTTTAATAATATAAAATGTTATTTACAAAACAAAATTAGTTGACACGTGCATTGCACGCGGCAACACATCCAGTGCTTTGTCTTGTTCACATTGGATGTGCAACAAAATATATTGGCCAAAGACGACCTCTCTCGATGTAGTTGAGATTGTCTTGGTGACCCATCTTTCCTAGGGCAACACGTGTAGTTTATTGACCTTGCGCAGACAACTTATTTTTCCTTACTTTTTTTTTTCCTTGATTTTCATGTGTAAACCTCTAGACCTTCAAAACAACCCTTCCATTATAAGCAGGGGATGCTTACTTCATGATGTTTTATTTGGTTTGTTTTGACGATGCAGGCGGTTTCTTTCATTGTCGTCATATAACCTTTTACAGTGGTGTTAGAATATCATTTTGGTGAGCTATTTTTTATGGTGGAAGCGGTGTTCATGATGGAGAAACGTTGAGTCTCTAGTGGACTTTTCTTCTTTTTTTTCTTCCAAATATGATATTGGTAAATTATTTTTTGTAGTTGATTATTGCCATTTTTTTTATCGATGCTTTTTTTTTAATCATGTTATTAAATTAATCAAGCTTATTGAATCCAGTCAAGTCAATGACACGAGTCTTAAATTTTTCTTACTTGTTTAAAAATGCTAGTGTTGCCTGAATATTGACCTTTATAATTTATTTTTATTTAATTTTTACAGGGTTATTATAATTTTATGATTCGTGTTAAAGATTTAACATGTTAACCTGAATCAATCTAATATGTTACCGTCTTGATATTTTTAAAAATATTATTCAATATATCATTATATTAATATTTAAAAAATATATCATTCAATATATATTCTATTAGAAAATATGAACACTTAAATATTTTTTATATATTAAAAAAATTATTCAACTGACGACACAACACGTGTGAGTGATGAAGTATCACTTAAAGTAACAAGATACAATTGACGCGCATTAGAAGATGGGTCATGATAAAGTTTCTAAAAAATGGAAGTCAAATCCCATCACTCTTTACACACACACACACACACACACACACACACACATAAAGCACATCCACGGATCATCAGCAATGGTGCTAATACAGTTTTCAACCAAGAAGTGAGAGGAAAGTTGAATATATCTTTATATATAGCAAAATATCCATGCGCTAAATGTTTTTTCTGAAAAGTGATGAACATCATCGACCATTGGAAATTGGTTCTGTTGTTGGCCCCGTGACAAATGAACCGAAAAAGTAAGTTCTGTTCCTCCATATTTCCCCATACAAAATTATTCCCTTGTAATTCAGCTTCTCATCTAAAGATCCCATTAAAGATTTGCTGTGCTAGCAGTATCGAGAGAGTGAACTCCAGGTATAAAATTAGCTAGCTAACTAGCTAGGAGAGGGCCACCAACAAAGCATCCACATGCATGCATGTCCCCCACTGATGATATGCAGTCACCTTTTTGTTGCTGTATTAACTATATATGAATAATTACTCAAGAACTAAATTAGCGTTTTCATAATCTTTTCCTTCTTCCCTGCCCTAGTCTTCATCGTACCCGAGTGCAGATTCCTTTAATGTACTCAGCATTAGCAAAGCCTACGCAACAAATTTACTTTCCCATCTGCTTTTTATCAAGAAATCAACAAACTTTGCGCCACGCAGATGAATGACCCTCCTCAGAATAAATCTATGGAGCAGTTGTCCTTCTAAAATGGAAGTTCGAAGTTCAAACGTTTACTGGTAGAGAGTTTATACATTAATTATAATTAACTTTAGCTCGTAAGCTACTCTCCAGGTGACTCCAATCAATGCTTTTATCCACCAACCACCAGGCACTTAAAGGAGAGTTCGAAAAGCATTAGACTTTAGCTTTGCTTTGGTGGCCATAGATGATAGTGGATTACTTTTTATACAAAGGATCTCTTCTGAACCATAAAAGTTCCTGATAGAATACACAGTTTTATCAATAAAACTGCTGAACTTGCACCTTGGTTGCTTTTACACATGTAACCAGAGCCATTTTCAAGTAGAACATGAGTAGAAGTGAAGCCAAGTCCACTAGGAGCAATGGAGTAAACTATTCCTGACCAAGCAAAAGTAAATACACTGACGAAAGATTCCAAATCCAAGAGATCTCCCTCGCCCAGATTCTAATTCTTCTCCTCTCCCTTTCTGCATCACAAATTTCCTTTCTATGCATTTTTCCAAAATATTTGATTATTGTTTGTGGTGGGACAAGAATGTCTGTCTCTTTGGCTGCTGAGAGGACAGCAATTAAATGTATGTGCTTGAAAATGAGCCGTGAAACCCGGCCTCTATATATAGATCTCGCAAGTCACAGCAAACAATACGTGGACGGAGACTCTTCCGCTCATACCTGCCTAGCTAACTAAACCTTTTTCCCTGTCGGATTCTGCTTCCAGGCTATATATTTTTTGAGTTAATTATAACCTAGTCCCTCTGGTTTATAACAATTAATTGATTAGTCCCTATAGTGTCAAAATATAATTAAATAATCCATCAACTAACATTGACTTTATATTATTTAGTGTTAGAGAATAATATCTTGAAAACTTACATAACAGTTTAAATTATTGAGTTGAGATGGTTCTTTGATATGATATTAAAACCTTGATGATCAAGCGGTCACAAGTTTGAATCTCATCATCCTCATTTATTTAATAAAAATAAAGCACAAAGTAGTGAGGGTCCATGCAAGTTTCAAGCTTAAAAGGCTTTCACTTGAGGAGGTGTGTTAGAGAATAATATAAATCATATCTTGAAACTTTACCTAACAGTTTAAGCTATTGTGTTGTAATGGTTCTTTGACATAGTATCAGAATCTTGATGACCAAACGGTCACGAATTCGAATCTCACTATTCTTATTTATTTGATAAAAATTAAGTATTAGCAGTGTAAAGTAATTTTAGTTGTAAATATACGTAATCGTGTAAAGTCAGAGTTAGTTGATGGATTATTTAACTATATTTTGATACTATATATATTTGCTGAATTTATGGCGTGACTGGATAAAATTGCTTGATTAATACAGTCGTCAACTGTATATAACTGTCATCTGTAACTATCCAACTAACCTCTTTACCAATAATCTAAAGGCACCAGTGAACTTTCCTAGAGAAAAAGATAGTCTAGGGGATCCACTTTTTTATGGATCAAACCTTAGCCTTTTCATCTAATCAGTATTTATCTATAATTCATAATTATATTACAGAATAGGGACGAAGCCGAGAAGAAAATTGATAAAGGAGAAAAATAACACAACGAAAGAAATACAAAAAATTAAACCCCCCATATATATATATATATTTTGTTCTTCCGTGTGTATCCTCACACTATTTTAAAGGATGAGACTAGTCTTGTTCGGAGTTTATAGCTACCCTTTCTAACAGATGTGTTTTCTGAGAATCACATTTGTATTTTTATTCTTATAAAAATATAACAATGTCTAAATCGTTAAATTAACACTTTATTAGTGTGTGTGTATATTGTTATAACTGAATGGAGCGTCCAGGTTTTTTTTTTTTTTTTGTGTGAGATTTGTGAGATAAGTTAATTTTGACTATTTTCATGAAAACAGAGTCAAGTTTGAATTGCTTATGAGTTTCTCACCAGATCCAATACTTCTTTTTTCTTTTCTCGTAGTATTCTTGCTTTGTTCCTCTCCAATTCTGCCGCCTGCTTTTAACCTTTTCCCTTATTCTGTTGTTTTGTCTTTTATATAGTTAGAAAGTTCCCAGTAATATATAATAGTTTTCCCAAGATACGAGAAAAAGAGTTTAAATGTTTTCTTGGAAGAATTTCTTTTTGAAAAATTACACGGTTAGGTAAAAAAATCTTAGAAGAATAATAAAGGGTTGAAAAGAATTTGAAAAATAATATATTCTAAACACAACCGTCTATTTTTTAATATCACTTCTATATATATAATTATTTATTTTCAATAGTGGTTGTTTAGTGAAAGACAAAATACATATTATACCCAAATTTATTAATTTGAATAAAAATTAATTTAAAATTTTATAAAGATTTAATAGCTAATTTATGAGATTTAAAATCTAATAGTCAAGGAAAAAAAATAATGGTTGTTTAATAAAAAAAATACATCTCTTATACAAATTAATTAATCTGGATAAAAATTAATTCAAAAATTTACAAAGATCTAATAGCCAATATATATGAGATTTAAGATCGAATGGTAAAAAAAGAGAGAAAAATAAGTTGATGTTATAAGATAAATAAATGCAAAAAAAAAAAAGAAAAGAAAAGAAAGAATGGGTCATCGAGAATACACCAAGACACTATTCTTGACACACTCGATATCGTTAGAAAGATATTCGATTAGATAATTCTAACTACGCCTTATAATACCACTAAACAAGATTGTAATTAATCTTAAATTAACCCCAAACAAAACTCTTGGCTAGTTACAACCTTGTTTAGTGGTTTTTTAAGGTGCGATTGAAATCGTCTTGTTAGATTTTTTTCTAACAATATTGAACGTGTAAAAAACAAAGCACTGGTAGTATGTTCCTGATAACGATCTTTCTTTCTTTCTTTCTTTCTTTTCTTCCTTCATTTCCTTCTTTTCCCATGTTAACTTATGTACTCTCTCTCTTTCTTTTTCTTTGGATATTGAATCTCACATTTTAACTATTTGATTTTCATAAAATTTTAGGTTAATTTACGTATTTATTAATTAATTTGAATAAAATATAATTTTTAAAAAACCACTATTTTATTCTATTTTTAATTATATTTAAAATATGTTATTTTTCTAATATTTAGAAGGTACAATCTCTACAAAACTTTCAGAGAACTGTGTTAGAATAGTAGAAAAACCTTTACAAGAATCAGAGTTGCAATGCTCGTTTTTTCATAACTGTGGTAATTATGATTTTGTCAATAGAAGTGGAAGATGCATCATCTTTATAGATATTTCCTGACCTCTGTATTCATCTTTATGTATACCACAAATAAATTTTATCACAGTACTAGCTGGCCTCTATTAGTGCTCGAGGTCAATCTTTACTGAATAAAACATAGAAACCATCAAAAAATAAAATAACTTTTATTTATCAAACAAAGTCAATGGAAATACTATTAGAAAAGAAACACACATTATTTTAGATATATATCTGAAAATTATAGATACAATATATAAAAATATAGATTAAAAAGTCCATCAAGTGAAAATATATCAAAATAAATTTCAGTATTTCTACATGCATTACTTTTATCTCTTAAAATAAAAATCTCCCTGTATTAATCCTGACTCTTCAAGAGATGTAGATTAACTGATAAAGTTTTAGGTTTATTTTCTAAAAATTACTAATTTAATTTTTATAAAATTTAAAATTATTAAAGTTTTATATTATCATTAATTTTAAAACTCATAAAATTAATTAAAATACATAAAAGTTGACTTAGGAACCAGTAATAGTAAAAAAATAAAATCTCCCCGTATTTACCTTCATTTCAATAAATGCTAGTCGGTACAATCATCCTCTAAGTGATTATTCGTACATCGGGATTTATGCCGGCTCCCCATGTAAAGTTAAGATCAATATTTATTTATTTATTTATTTTTATAACGAGTACATGTACACTTACGTAAAAAGGATAATATTTTACACGGTATTAACCAGTGAACGCCTTGCTCTGTGAACATCTCTTCCTCTTTTTACATAAGTACTGAAGCCAATATTTAGTTTTTATATTACGAGAAATTAAAATCAAAGATATCTTAACAAGGGACAGATTACTATAAACGCTGGGTTCAGAACTAAACCCACGCTAATTAACTTTAAAGATTTGATTTAATTGTTCGAACAATCAAGGGGTTTGCCTTCCAGTGAAGTTGGATTCGCCCATCAAGAAAATTAATAAATGGAAACTTCAAATTGTAATCGTCACACATTAAAAAAAGAAAGATTTTGACTCGTGGAGTCGGCTGTAGAAGACGGGGGAATCGGAGGAGGGGTTCGAATAATGACCGCTAGCTAGCCAGGACGAGACCAGCGAGGAGAAAGTTCGGATGTGTTGGTATCTAGGGAAAAAGAGGCTGCTGAAAAGGCTTGCAAAAATGAACAAAGAAGGCACCAACAAAACACCATGTCAATTCGATTACCTTTTTTCACCTCTCCCCCCACACAGACACGCTCGAGCGTGTTCCATGGTTTTGATCAGAGATCGTTTGCTTTGATATTCCACTCAGATGATGAAAGGTGAGTGTGCGGTAGTGGGTGCAAGGCTAATTCTCTCCGTCACTTTCAACCTTTTCAATTTTGAAGTGACCCCACTCCCCCCTCCCTTTTCATACATTGACACGTAGATGCATATTGAGACTGCTTGAAACTGTAGTTGAAAGTCGAATTTGTCACGTAACCTTCTCATCCTCGAAATTTAAGCCGAAATTAGATTCGCAGATATAATTTATTTACTTGTTTAATATATTAAAAAAATTAAATAATAGATATTAAAATATAATTTATATAATTTTCTAACATATTTTTTTTTAAATATGATTCATATAATTCTTTAATATACCTCCTCAAATAAAAATATTTTGAACTTAAAACTTGTACAAGTTCACATTATCTTATATTTAATTTTTATCAAATAAAATAGAGTGATAAGATTAAAATTAATGATTATTTATTTGATAAGGATTTGGTAACACGTCAAAGAACTATATTAATTTAAAAATTTAAATTATTAGGTGATATCTTAAAAATAATTTCATATTATTCTTTAATAATATTTAATTAAATTAGGTTTTTTTTTTAATACTTTTAAAGTGTGATATTAAAAATTATTTAATGTATTTAAGAAAACCAAGATTTTTTTTTTCACAAATGAACCAATGGTTAGTCTGCTCGATCTCGAGGTGTGAAAATTGATTTTCTTCATGATTTCGGAACTGATCAAGCGAACCCATTTGCATCATTTGCAAAAGTTTATTACTCTCACTCATATTTAATTATTAGGTCAACTTATCTTTGTTTAATCACTTTTGGGACACAATAATCTTCACTTTATGAAAAGTTATGGTAGTTGTTGATGGAAATAGAAAGTTGACCCTCCCTTTTCTTAGGACAGGTGCACTGCACGGCTTGAGAGATGGTAAACAAATCTATATATTTATTATATCCATAAAAATAAAAAAAAGCCTACATAATTGAAAGACGCTCACTGTAAACCATAAATAAAACACAGTACGTATAACCCACAAGTACTATTCTATTCTCCTTCGGATCACTAGATACCTCTGTGATGAAAATGTGGTTGGAGGTATTTTTTAACATATTTTTTATTTAAAAAGATATATTTTTATTTTTAAAAAATTAATTTTAATATTAGTACATCAAAATAATTTTAAAATATATTAATTTAAAATAAAAAATAAAAAATTAATTTCTTTCAAAAAAAATTTAACACCGCCAAGATTTTATCTCTGTTAAGGAACTCGACCGAAGCAGCTGGTGGGTTTTATTACCTAGTCTCATCGTATATTATAACCCAAACATTCGACTCGAGTCAAGCTGGTGATCTAACTCATCACCGAGTCAACTTACTATCAGCAACTTTTTTGAAAACTCAATGACTCCCTTCTCACTCTTTACGGGGAAAAAAAACCCCACCATGGCACCAAACAATTACACGTAAGCAGACAGTGACGTTGACTGTCACTGTTGGTCCACTCAAACTTAAGTGGACACAGCATCTCTTTCTATCTCCGCGTAGCTAGCTAGCTTGATGTTATCAAGCAAACACACAAACTCTCTCCCTCCTCCGATAAACACAGAAACAGAAAGATATTTAGATATATAGAATCTATGCTCCCCACCCCTCTCTTTCTCTTACTGGGCTCCACTTCTCCCCTCCACCTCCACCACCTCGGTACCTCCTCCACCACCAACATCATCATCGTCGTCGTCATCATCATACCATCATATTTAAGTTTTTAACACCCTTTACCAAAACACCGAACTTAGTCTTTCTCATTTCTTTCTTTATAAGCCTACTTTCTTTATCTTTCTCTTCTAATCTATAGAAAATATACAAAACAACACAAAACAAATATATATATATATATATATAATAGACGACACAAATTTTTGTTTACCTTGTAACTATTTCTTACAGATTTTACCGGCCATGCCGACGCCGGTAACTACAGCAAGGCAATGCTTGACTGAAGAAGCAGCTCACGCTCTCGACGAGGCAGTGAACGTCGCACGCCGAAGAGGACATGGCCAGACCACGTCGCTTCATGCCGTCTCGGCTCTGTTATCACTCCCTTCGTCACCTCTACGCGAAGCGTGTGCGCGTGCGAGGAACTCTGCGTACTCACCGCGACTCCAATTCAAAGCGCTCGAGCTCTGCCTCGGGGTGTCACTCGACCGAGTACCGACGAGTCAACTCGGTGATGACTCACCTCCTGTTTCGAACTCTCTCATGGCTGCTATTAAGCGTTCGCAAGCGAACCAGAGGAGACAGCCGGAAAATTTCAATTTGTATCATCAAATTCAACAGCAGCAGCAATCGTCTTCTTCGATTTCGTGTATTAAAGTGGAGCTTCAGAACCTAATTCTATCGATTTTGGATGATCCGGTTGTGAGCCGGGTTTTCGGTGAAGCGGGATTTCGGAGCTCGGAAATCAAGTTGGCTATTGTTAGACCGTTGCCTCAGGTTTTTAAATTCCCATCCTCACGTTTCAGAGGCCCGCCCTTGTTTTTATGCAATATATTATCAAGTGAAGATCCGGATTCGTTATACTCGTGTCCGGGTCGGAGCGGTGTTTTTAGTTTTCCATTTTCGGGCGGGTCGTTCCTTAATAATAACAACAACAGTCATAGTACTACTAATAGGGATGTTAATTGTCGGAGGATTGGTGAAGTTTTAGCGAGCAGCAGAGGGAGGAATCCTCTGCTTGTAGGTTCAAGTGCTTACGATACACTTGCAATTTTTAGTGAGATAGTAGAGAAAAGAAAAGAGAATATCTTGCCTGTGGAGTTACGTGGGTTAGGTGTTATTTGCATTGAAAGCTATGTTAACAAGTTTATTACAAGTGAGGATTTTGATAAAAAGAGAGTGGATTTGAGGTTTGAGGAGTTGGGTCAGTTTGCGGAGAGGCATTTGGGACCTGGGTTGCTGGTGAATTTTGGTGACTTGAAGGCATTTGTTAGTGACGACAGTGATAATAATGGTTTGGGTGATGCAGCTAGTTATGTTATTGAGAAACTGACCAAGCTGTTGCAGTTATATGGAGGGAGGGTGTGGCTTATCGGTGCGGCAAGTTATGAGAACTATTCCAAGTTTGTTGGAAGATTTCCTTCCACTGAAAAGGATTGGGATTTGCAGCTCTTGCCTATCACTTCTCTCGCGACTTCTTCCGTGGCTGAATCTTACCCCAGGTCAAGGTAAAGTGGTGTTTCTTGCACTTTGGTACTCTGTTGTTTTTTTAAGTTTTTATAGACATGCATGCATGCTTGCAAGTCTTTTTTTTTTTAAAAAAAATAAAAATGGTTTTTGAATTAGTTTTTATAGGCAGTTTTTCTTTTCTAATGAAAAATTAAAAAAAACGTGTTTATTTATTTAAAAGAAGAAGAATTTTTCCACCAGAAAAATAAACAATACATCATGATTACAACTATCTTTCATAAAAAATAAAAAATCTTAATATTTTGTATTTAAGATAATTTAACCGTAGAATGTTAATTTTATTTTATTCCAATTTAAAACCATCACAAAAAAGTTATATTTTTAACTCAAAATATAGAGTCTTTATATTAGATTTATATAATTTGAAGTGCGATTTATTTAATTCAGTCTCTCGTTTGGGTGAAAACTCTAATAATAGTTCATCCCGAAGGTCTTGTATTTTAAAAAACCTAAAAAAACCCATTATTTTCAAGTCCTTTGTGTGAGAGCATGTGGACCTTCCTTATGTAGGCTGTATGCATGTGTATATGTTTCATTCTAACCTTCAATCATTTCTTGCCTACTATTCTCACATTTTCATGTTTTTCCTGCTGTAATTGCAGCTTGATGGAGTCATTTGTTCCATTTGGCGGGTTCTTCTCCACACCTTCTGACTTGAATGGCCCTTTAAATACCCCATACCAATGTATTCCCCTTTGTCATCTATGCAATGAGAAGTGCAAACAAGAAATACTTTCTGTTTCAAAGGGAGGAATTGTCGGCTCAGTAGCAGACCATTACCAATCTAGCTTACCTTCTTGGCTGCAGATGGCTGAAATCGGCACTAACAAGGGACTGGATGCGAAGGTGTGTATCGTTTTTATCTTCCAAATATGATACGCTTCCTTACTTGAACTGGAGTTGACTATAATGTGGTTCAAGTGTTTAAATGTAATATATTGTCGCTGTACACCTCTGAATAGCTACAAGGCACATCATATTTAGTTAACCTTACTCTCGTCTGGCCTTATTGGAAATAGAATTTTATGCATCAACATAAAGTCTATAATTTCAACAGGTATGATCTGATCTCAGGGGGCCTAATAATTGTAAGCCCAACTTCCTTGTTAGGAACCATAAACTTAACTGATTCTATGCTTTCGGTGCAAGTTTATGGTATACTTCATACGGTACTTTGTGTTTTGGACAAGAACTGGCTAGTAATTCTTTCTTGCAGGACAAATGGAGGGGATATTGTCATAGCACATTTGATTTAACACGCTGCATTAAATTATGATGAATTTTTTCCATGTCCATGTAAACACCAGTTTATACCTTTTCAGTGCAGACCAGAGATGATGGAACGGTATTGAGTGCCAAAGTTGCAGGTCTGCAAAGGAAATGGGACAACATATGTCAGCGTCTTCATCACACCCAGCCACCTGGGTTAAACACTAATCTCCCTCAGTTTCCAACTGTTGCGGGCTTTCAGCTGGTTGAAGACAAAAAGGAAAATGCTGAAAATCCTAGAAGCAAAAATACAAGTGCACTGCCAAATGGAAGCAGATGTGTGAATGTAAATTCATGCATTCCCTCTGACATACAAAAGACACCGAGAAAGCAATTAGGTTTTCCTCTTCCTATTGTTTCTGAGGCTAAGAGTGATTGTATTCTATCCAAGCAACGGGAAAAACCTTCAAAAGAAGAAGATCTTGAGTCTGGTGGCCTCAGTTCTCCACATAATTTCTCCAATTCGAGCATGGTTGATGGCAGTCGAGCATCTCCAACATCCATGACTTCTGTGACCACAGATTTGGGCTTGAGAATAAGTTCCGTCCCTACTAGTAATGAACTGAATAAAACTGTAAATCAAAACCACATGGAGCTTCCACGGGACCGATCAGGTTCCTTTTCAGCAAATGTTGATGTTGTGCATGGGAGTATGTCTGACCATTGGGCTCCGTCATCATCATCATCTTCTTCTCCTGACTACGGTGGGCAGTTTGATCTCAGCAATGCCAAGATGCTCTTTAGAGCTGTCGTTGAAAGAGTTGGCTGGCAAGATGAAGCTATACGTGTTATTAGCCAAACAATAGCTCGCTGCAAGGCAAGAAATGAGAAACGACAGGGGGCAAGTCTCAGAGGGGATATATGGTTCAGTTTCTGTGGACCTGATAGGCGCGGGAAAAAGAAAATTGCTTCTGCCCTTGCTGAAATCATATATGGAAGTAGGGAGAACTTTATTTCTGCAGATTTAAGTGCTCAAGATGGGATGATCCATACCCACATGGTCTTTGACCACCCAGAGGTGAATGGCTACACTGTAAAGTTAAGGGGGAAGACTGTGGTCGATTTTGTTGCCGGGGAGCTGTGCAAGAAACCCTTGTCTATTGTGTTTCTTGAAAATATAGACAAGGCTGATGTGCAGGCTCAAAAGAGCTTGTCACATGCTATTCAGACCGGTAAATTTGCAGATTCTCATGGGAGAGAAATTGGAATCAGCAATGCAATATTCGTGACAACTTCAACATTGACGGAGGATAAAGTTTGCTCTTCTAGTAATGAGTTCTCCACCTATTCCGAGGAGAGAATATCAAGAGTCAGGGACTGGCCAGTGAAGATATTAATTGAACAAGCTCTTGATGACGAAGTAGGCAAAATGGTTGCTCCATTCACACTGAGAAAAGGCGTCTCTGGTTCTATCTTTTTGAATAAAAGAAAGCTGGTTGGGGCAAATCAAAATCTAGACAGACAAGAAATCAAAGAGATGGTGAAACGAGCTCATAAGACGTCAGCTAGGAATCTAGATCTGAACCTTCCTGCAGAAGAGAATGATGTGCTAGACACTGACGATGGAAGCTCTGATAATGATCATGCATCTGACAACTCCAAGGCTTGGTTGCAAGATTTTCTTGAAAAAATTGACGCAAGAGTGTTGTTCAAGCCTTTTGATTTTGATGCTCTTGCTGAAAGAATATTGAATGAAGTTAATGGGTGTTTCCACAAGATTGTAGGTTCAGAATGCTTGCTAGATATTGATCCAAAAGTCACGGAGCAGTTACTCGCAGCTGCCTATTTATCTGATCGGAAGAGAGTGGTTGAGGATTGGGTGGAGCAAGTTCTTGGTTGGGGATTTGTTGAAGTTTTGAGAAGGTACAAACTGAAAGCAAATTCCATTGTGAAACTTGTTGCCTGCAAGGGCTTGTTTGTAGAAGAGCGCATGTCAGGAGTTCATCTTCCAACAAAAATTATAATCAGCTGATGCCTTCAAAAAGGGCAATTCCTGTGTTTTTTAATGTGTAATATAGCATTTAGGATCAAGTAGCTCTTGTTTATCCTCTTAATCCCATCAAATCTAGCGGGTTTTGCAGGATAGGTACGTGTAATTGTGTATTAATTATAATCTGCATGTAGTGCTTTGGTGATGTGTCACCTGCTTGTTAAATACATAGTTATATGTCTTCATTGCTTTGATTCCTACAGCTGATGTACAATATTTTTGATTTCCGACTAGGTTTGTGGTATCTTAGCAGATACTAACCTACATAGGAACTTTTTGTTCAAGATTCTTGAACGCAACTTCAATTGTGTAAATGTGTTGGCTTGCTGTTTGAAGACAAAAAGGACAGAATATTGGGATAAAAATCTGTTTAATAGCAGAGAGAGGGAGGGAGGGACGAGAACGAAAACTAAATTTCACCTGTGTTCGAGTCAGAAATTGAGCCAATTATGGATCTCCAAAAAAGAGTATAAGAGGGACATGTTCCGGAGATACAAATAATATTTTTTTTTCAAAACTTGCCAAAAAAGCAATTTTTTCGTTGTGATACACTCGTGAGAGGAGATGAGCGCCGAACACACATTGTCTACGCTAATCTTTTTTTTTTATTATTATTATCGTGGGGTGTCCGGGCCAGTTTGCGCATACCACGACTATTTCCCACGGCCCACTGAACATTCTGCAAGCCCAGTGAGCAGGTAAGGCACCGCGGGGGTGACAGGCGTGCACATAGAGGATCGAACTCGGGACGGGGACGGAACAAGTCACACGATTGTCTTTCTTGCCCAAGGTGTGTCCCAATCCTGACACACCTAGGAGTGGTTCCAAACCCGGATATGCTTCTTTTTTCCTCTATCTATTCCAATTTCTTTTACACGTGTATATTTTTAAAATTTTGCCTATATATACATATATATAGTTTTATGAATTTTTCCTAGTATATATCAATAAAAAATGAATTAACCAAAGTAAATTACAATGTATTAGATAAAATATTTTTTTTTGTAAAGTTACATTGAAAAATAATAAATAAATAAATAAATTATGAAATGAAGAATGATTTTCAAAATTTAAATAAAAACTTAAGCAATTATAGAATTAAGAATTTATTTTTAGCATAATGTGAATTGAAAAGAATATTATTATTAAGAAATTATTAAATAATTAACATGCATAATTATTAAATGAAAAAAAATCTATTGTTTTAAAAAAATAATTAACATGCATAACTCCTGAATGGCCTTCAAGGAACCCCGTCGCCACTGTTTTTTATTTGATGATGTTGTAGAAATTTAAGTAGCGTAGATACAAGGATTTTGATTTGGATAATTAGTTAATTAATTGATTTTAGTAATTTTATTTTTTTAATAAAAGTAATTGATAGTTTATATTTGATATTTAATAGATCAAGGTAAATTATAGCTAATATCTACAAAAATATCCTCTTTGATAAAATAAAGACTCTTTGATAAAAATAAAGACTCTTTAATATTTAAATAAATATCTTTTTAGATAAAAAAATACAATAATATTCTAGAGAGAGATACTTTCAATATATATGTGCAATCAAGAATAAAAATTATGAACCTTTGTTTTGAAAATTTCATAGTGTAATTATAGTTCACGAGTTTGTCCTTTTGTGTAGATAAAAAACTAAAGTGTAATCTCACATTTGTAATATTTTGAGTTGTATTCCATTTATTTTATCCAATTAAAAAATGATGATATGACTGATCATGAAAGACTTTAATATACCTAATGGTTTTGGTGGAGTATAAACTTTATAAATTAAGTTTATTTTTTGAAAAATAATTCATTTATGATTTTATATAAAAATATTCTTAAAGCTTGACACATTGTCCAATCCAATCGTAGCTAGGTTTGGCTAGCTCTGAATCTATAGCGTCAGGGCTTGGCACACTGTCAAGCCAATCATGGTTGGGTTTGGATTTAACTAGACTTATTGTGTCAAAAGCAAGCGTAATACACGGACGCATACAAGCTCAATACACCAAAAATTTCAAAAACATTATATCTATATATTTTTTTTCTTAATCAAGTATTTTTTATAAAAAAATACCGATAAAATCTTATTTTATCGACATCCTAAATCGCATGCTAGCATCAACCACTGCTTACTTGCCTGCAGTTTAGAGCCACTTTTAGAGATTGACATTCAAATACTCACAAGAATACCTGTTAACCGATCCAATAAAAAGGAACAACAAATTAAACCCATGGGTTTGAAAGTCCGGAGTCCAAGTTCTAATAATACGGCCCAATAGAACAAAACGTCTAGATAGTCCATTTTCACCAAAACCAGCCCGAAGTGAAAAAAGAAATCCTGGCCTGCCAAAACTCACACAAACCCAAACGACATAAAAACCTCCTCTTTCTCATTCTTCTCAGCCATCGGTCTCAGCCTCGGTCTCGATGCAAAAGACGACTACAACAACAACCTTTACCATCAGTACTCTCCTGTGCAGACACTAACCTACCAAATTACCCTATCCATCAACAATAACCAAATTAACATCATTAATTAACTTATGTATGGCTTCCATACTCACAAGCCCTCGCACTGTAGAAGAGATCTTCAAAGATTACGGCGCTCGCCGCTCTGCCCTCGTTCGTGCTCTCACTATCGGTATCCCGATTTCAAATCCCTAAATTTCTTAATTCATTAAATTAATGTTCTTCGCATGCATGTGTATATTGTGGGTTTCTTTCTACTTGTGCTGATGTTGTTGCTGTTGTTGTCTTTGTCAGAAGCCGATGAAGTTTACATTCAATGCGATCCAGGTTTCTTTCTCGCTTTCTCTTTTAAGCTCAACGTTGACCTAACAAACAAAACAAAATAAATTCATTAATTTTTTAGTTTCCTTTCCTTTTAGGATTCTACTGTTGTTGTTATTAATCTTTTCATTATTTGTGATTTTTTCTTGGATTTTTCATTATTTGTTTTGACCTAACAAACAAAACAAAATAAATTCAATAATTTTTTAGTTTCCTTTCCTTTTAGGATTCTACTGTTGTTGTTATTAATCTTTTCATTATTTGTGATTTTTTCTTGGATTTTTCATTTATGTTTGTTTTAACCAACGGAAATTGACCTTGTACAATGGATTTTAGAAAAAGAAAATTTGTGCTTGTATGGACATCCAACTGAGTCCTGGGAGGTGACTCTGCCAGCTGAGGAAGTTCCCCCGGAGCTCCCTGAGCCTGCTTTGGGCATTAATTTTGCCAGGGATGGGATGAGTCGTAAAGATTGGCTCTCTCTTGTGGCTGTCCATAGTGACTGTTGGTTGCTTTCCATGGCATTCTACTTTGGTGCACGACTTAATCGCAACGACAGGTACGATGTTCATTCTAATTTTGTTTGTTGATTCCTGCTTACATTTGTTCACAAATAGGTGGTGGAATCTTAGGTTCTTAATGCTCCGCATTTCAGAGGTTCCATTTGTACCTGCACTGATTTTCATGTGATGCCGATTGCTTTATTTGTTAACTTAACTTGGTATTCTGATTCATGAATTCTGTTTTGTATAATTTATGTGAAAGAGTCAACTATTCATAGTTGCCAAGAAGTTTTTGGGCAAGGGTATAAAAGAAACAAAATTATGGGAAGCTAATATTTTTTAAGAAATGAAATGGTGTGAAGAAATATTGTGTTACACTCCATGAACACTTAAATGGTGCTTGTGAGAGAGTTTTAAGAAAACTCAGTTAAAGGAAATGTTCTGTTACGCTACATGATTGGTGCTTTTGAGAGGATGGCAAGAAGTTTTCATTTGCTGAAAGTTATATTTCTAAAAAATAAAATGCGCAATCATTCTGGACTTCACAGACATCTCAGCTAGCTCAGTAGCATTGCTGTGTAATGTTGCTTTTTATCAGAATTCAACAACTTTTTACAGTTAGGTGAAAAGACAACATTTTGAACCTGTTAATGCATTTTGAGCATATAGAGTAGTTTGAATGATAGCTTTCTTAAGTTCATGAACATTGTTATCATATTTAAAATGGAAATTGCAGTTTTAGACATAGCAGGAAAATGTAATATTCATGTGGTTAACTAAAATCACCTTATCTAAAAGGCATGCTTCCCGTGTTTATGTTGTTAAGAGGAATGTAATAGATGAAAAGGTGACTTGATAGGATAAAGTAAACGTGTTTGTAAATGTAAAGAGACAAATATTTCTCATTTCACTTGTTTTCCCTCATTAATCTTCAACAAACAAGATTACTGTTGAATTGGTCTATGCTGTTTTTCTTTTGTGTGTGAGCTTGTTCACGTACCCCAAGACTGTATCTTCTCAAGTTTTCTGCATTTTTTCTTTTTGAATAGGCATATGGTTGAGGATTTTTCTATGTTGATGTAGAAGAAAAAAGACATTTGGTTAGTTAGGGTAACAATACATTGTGCTTGTTGAAATAAAACTGGCCCTACAGCGACGTAAAAAAAACTAACTAAATGAAGCAAAATGATATTTGAATTATTTGAATCTTGAGAATTAACTCCTTTTTCTAAAGACAGTCCTGTTGTTCAACTACTTAATTTGTTTTCTTGTCTTCACTGAAGGTTTGTCGCATTGTGAAACCTCCTGTAGTTATATGTGTTGTGGTAGAATAGTTGCCTTGTGGAATATTGATGTGAAGTGAAGTGAATTTGAGGAAGGATGCAGGTCCTGTATCAACTTTCCCAGTATATTCATCCCTTACATTATGATACTTGATCTCTGTTAGATATTGCTTTCTCTCACCACTCTGCTTGTTGTTTTAGTTGCATTGGTCAATTAAGAATGGTAGACTGGTGATGTGGCACACCATGCCACTAACTTGTAGTTTTGAGAAAAGTAAATGTATAACATAGATAGAAACCAAGTTTCTCAACAAGTAAACCTCCAAGGTTATAGCCCTATACTACAGAGAAATTAATAGAGAAAAACTCTAATATATTCTGAAAAGTTTTTAATTCAATCATCTAAAAAAAAAATATCACACCAATTGTTTATATAGAGGTAAAAACTGGTCTAACCAAAAGAATCTAAAGTTAAGTTGGAAAAACAATAAGAATCTGAAATCAACTAGGAAAATAATTAAAACAACAAAAACAATAACTTCATCGCCTAATTTGAGGGCCATCCCGACCTTGGCTAGCTGACCCCTATAGAACCGTGCTCTTGAATCTCTTGATCAAATTTGAGCTTGGTCCAATGATCATATCTAAAGTTATGGTTTTTTTTGTCAGATATTGTGTTTGATGTTCTTCATAGGCTTTGCCTTATTTATCTGGTCTATAAACTCATCCGCAACATGTTCCACATCATTCGGTATGGAATTAATCTTAATTGCTTGCGAGGGAATTTTGACCTTTTGAGTTTGCTGCCTCTTGTTTTCATATTTTGGTATCAAAGTTAGCAGTTTTGCCATTATGGAGAAGCACTCTAGCAGTGCTTGTAAGCACTTAGGTGTAATATTTCCTTCTTTTTATCCTTGATTTTTTTTTTAATGAAACACCAGAGAGAATGAGCTGGGCCTCTAATATCTTCAACAGCATTGCTTGTTAGTTTGTTAATTAAGCGTATCTTCTTTTTAATATTTGTGCTTGGGAATGGTCAGAAGTTTGTTGGATTATGCCTGACTGTACTATGGCCCAAATGAATTAGAATGCTACTCTGGTCTTTGGGACCTGCCTGGGATTTAGATATGAATATGATCGCAGGCATGCATGGCACAAAGTGAACAACAAATTTAAATCAGGTTTCACCTGTCTTATCTTTTCCATGTTCAAGTTTACCTCTTTGTTAGAATGGTGATATCTTGGGTTCTTGACCTGCATAGGATGTAAATACCATCATAGAAATATTTGCAATAAAGTGAACTTAAAACTGGACAATTTGGATCTCCTTGGGAGTGCACATGTATCCGCAATGCAATTGTTTTATGATCCCCCAGATGTTGATGATAACCCAGATCTTGGGTTCTGCTTGCTGGAATTTCCATCCACTACTAGAATAGCATATGGCTAGTAGTTTTGAATAATCTTATTAGCCGAATACTGTATAATGAGGACCTTGTGATAGAGCTTTTAGATGTTTTCTACATGGACTTGTGTTAACTATTATCGGTTGATAATCTTGCGTTCCTGTTCTCTTCATGCACCTGTCTCAATTTGTTTTGCACAAGTTGTCCAACACTAAATACTTTATGTTTCTGATATGATTTCCTTTTCCTTGTTGCGTGCTTATGTATTGAACCTTTGATTTCAATGTTCACATTTCACAGTAGCATTATTTAGTGGTTATGTGCTTTCCCCCCCCCTCAGGAAGCGATTGTTTAGCATGATAAATGATCTGCCCACCCTCTTTGAAATTGTAACTGGGAGGAAACCAGCAGAAGACAAACCTAGTGCGGAAAGCGGCAGCAAATCCAGGAATAACACAAAGGTGAAAATGTTTTGTCTCTAATTATCAAATTTAAACTCATAAATGCATTTGTTTTGTTTCACTAGTTTTGGATCTTTAACCTACCTATTATATTGCAGAGATCAATAGATGGACAGGCGAGAAGTAATTCCAAGTTAAGTTATGTGGAGGATGAAGACGAGCATGGAGACACCATTTGTGGGAGCTGTGCAGGGAACTACAATGCCGATGAGTTTTGGATTGGTTGTGACATCTGTGAACGATGGTACCATGGAAAATGTGTGAAGATAACACCTGCAAAAGCAGAAAGTATCAAGCAGTACAAATGCCCTTCTTGCAGCACAAAGAAGTCCAGGCACTAACAGACAGCAACGCTTTTGAGGGATCGACCTCATTATTGCTCACTGATGTTGTTCCAAAGCACGATAGTTTTTTCTTTTATTGCTTAAAAAAAAAGGTGTTAAGGTTCCATCTGGGGATCACAGTGCTTATCTAAGTGAATGTTGTTATAACTTTGGGGTCTTCACACCGAGAAATTCTTGTCTTAGATTTTGGTTAACGATAGTTTATGGAGTATGTGATTAATATTAATGGTGCGAATATCGAATTGCAGGAGGCTATCCCCGAAGGATTTCCCAAGGACAGCCACGGTTCGATACAGTTGTAGATCCTAGCTATGCTGTGAGTCACGTCTGCAAGTGAATTGTGGAGCCCATTGCGTGTGATTTGCATGTATAACTAGGATTTGGGACTGCATGCAATCGTGGCTATGTTTGGCACGGTCCATTAATGAACTTCGGCTGATGGATCTTGGAGTATAAAGGTTCTAACCTGGAGATATCATCTCATTCTCTGTGGTTGGTAGAGCATTTTTTCCGTGACGAGTCAGCTGCTTCTAACACGAGTCAGTCGAGTTGGATATTTGTATTTTGGGTGCGTAAGGTAAGCCCGTCTGTGCAAAATGGTCCTCTCTAATCCTGTATGCCATGCGCCGCCCTCGAGTTCTCTTGACAGTAGCTGATTAATTAATGCCATTTCTTTCTGATGAACGAGTTAATTTCATTATCGATTGAAAAAAGAAGGAAAGAAAGAAGAGGACAACGGAGTTAATCCCTGTTGAAATGAAGGATTCAAACAGACCACAGTTAATAAAAGGCAGTCTGATACCGTCTCTTTTTATTAAGGGGAACAGAAAAATATGTCAACCTCAATCATTAAGCAAATCTCAAACAGCAAACATAATAGGTTGTCTAACATCAACTTTACGAAAAGGGAAACCATAAAATCTTTTTCTATTTTCGAACAGAAACACAGTAGATTGAGCTATGCAGTTCGGAGAAGATCAATGATTAATATACAGTCTAGCATTTCTTCCATCCATGAAAAATGATGCATGCACACCAAGAGATTCATCAGGATTCCAGTTTCCAAAATCGAAGTTTTCTTCTGTAAGCTCTGTTTATACCAGGCAAATTCTTGATCCCAACTTACTTGTTGATGTTACATTTCAAGTTCGTATTTCTTTTGAAAAAATGGCAAATCAAAGAACAAGTGATCTCTGCTTTTGTTTGCTTGCTCGCAGAGAAGGCCTCCTATGTTGCAAGTCAAGCACGTTCATGAAGCATCTAGGATGCGGCGCCTTCCTCCATAACTTGGACTTCCGTCAAACAAAAATCTGCTGTTTTAGCTAGACATGTTGCTATTTATTAATTATTAAAGCAGCGTTTTTCAACAGATAAACCAGGTAGAGGTAATATGCTGAATTAAAAAAATGAAGATGATGGTCTTAGTTATAAATATACAGTAGATGATTGATCTCGTCAAAATGATGATCCGTTATAAAGTCCAATTTTCAAAGACTCGGTTGGAACTGCATCTCTTTTCCTCTTCAGTTTTGTTTGAAGGTGTGTTTTGGTGAGATGGAACTGGAACAGATAAATGAGCCAGCAATTTGAGGTTTTTGAAATTTATTTTTTAAGGGAAACCCCTCATGTCACGAAGCTTTTCTCCTTATTCCACCAATAATATGTTTCTACGCTGGGGGAGGAAGTGGAGAGAAAAGGGGAGCCTTGTTTTAGCCCCTAACGTTTTACCTGATTGTCAATCTCATCCGAAAGTAATTGCTTTTATCAACATTTCTCAATTGGGTTCTTTCTTTCTACACGGTTTCGTAACGAAAAACGTCAAATTATCCTGAGAAGGGGTATTTAATGAAAAACATTAATGGACATGGAAATGTTTGATGTTTTAGGGACACAACAGAGAGAAAACATTTAGCTTGGAGATCCAATTTAGAACTGGTGAATGGGCTGGGGACTAATCGAGGATTCTCTAAAGATAAGGAAACTGGAAAAATATTTTAAAAACTTTGTGAAATGTCCTAGAGCAAACAAGAAAATAAAAGTTGAAGGAGATTGAAGGGTTATTTTTTGTTTTTAGCGTGTTCTTTAAAAATTATTGGTTATTACTAAACCCTTTTTTAGATATAATATCGTGAGACTATTTAGTATTGTGGTAATATTGGTAGTTTAAAATGTTTTTTTTTTTTTAAATGCATTAAAATAAATTTTTATTTATTTTTAAAAAATTATTTTTGATATCAGCACATTAAAACAATCTGAAAATATATATATAAAATTTAATTAAAAATAATAATTTTTTTTAAAAAAAACACAATTTAAACCATATTTTCAATCACTTTCATGAGAGATTATACGATAGTGTTTCAGGTGACGTTTTATCACAGGAAAGGGATCACATACACGGAAAAAAAAATAATTGGTACCGTGCTTGTTGGCTATGATCAAGGCCAATTCTAATAGTTTCTTGACCGTCTACTCTTCTCTGATCGTGCCCTTCTAACCACCGCACCGCCTACAGAAAATAAACGTGTCATGTCTTTTTAGCACGTGGAATCTGAGTCTACCTCTCTCTTGTGCATGATCACGCAAACACAGTAACATTTGCCCTACTTTGATAGTAATAATCACACACAGTAGTAAACTATTGACGAGATTTTTGTAACTTTGCCCCCATTTGAGCATCGGAATTTCACATCTTTCTTATCGAAATTTAAGGTTCACTCAATCCAACCAGTGGAACACTGTGTGGCACTGAATACTCCGGTGCCATACATGCAATTACAAGTTGCAATGTACTTAATTATTATCCTGATAAATCCATGCCGATGGTTTCCTTGAGCTGTTTGTTTTTCATGTCTTGTCTGTCCTGTGTTCAGGTTAGGAAAAACAAGATTTTCTTTTTCTGTGAACGTATTTTTCTTGGTGCAGGTGAGGATAATCTTTTGAGTATTTGATTTTAGAGAGAAAAAAAAAAAGAATATTTATTATTTTCGTGGATGTACGTGTTTTTCTAGCTAGGTGTAGGTGAGGATATAATCTTTTGAATGTATATTAATTTGACTTAGAAAAATATATATTTACTATTTTTGTGATTTTTGCTGAATTAAACCCACAACCACCATGTTATGATTTAACTGGGATTTGTTTTCGGAATTCTAATCACTGGAGTATCAGCTTAGTAGGTGCCAAAGTTTGTTGAAAGGCTCCTATCCGTATCCAACGCAGCAAAGAGGCAAGCAAATCAAATTAATTGAATGTTGATTGATATAGTTTATGCATTATTGACCGTCGTGTGTTTTTTTCTTTTCTTTTTCTCGTTAAAATTATTAAAGTTGTATCTGAAAGAGAAGCGCACATGGACTGTCAACTGTCAACATTTGTAATATCAGCAGCACTTGGGATCTTGAGAAAAATGCAAAAAACAAGAGGAACATAAGAACTCCTAGTCTCCTAGGGAAATAAAGCAAATATCTTGGATCCGGCAGGTTCTTAATTATACATCCGCACAATTAATTAATATTATTCACATCCAACCCGCTTTCAATCAGGTCAGATCAAACGAAAGCTTTTTTTAGATGTGATTACTGTGAATTAGGATCTCATGTATTTGTCAATAATTTTATTTTCCCAGGAATTAATATTAGATGTGATTTTAAAATATAAAATTATATCATTAAGGACCGATACTAATTAAAGCAGGAGTTTATAAGTGATTAATGCGATTAATGTATATATAAAGTATTCAATATCAAATTTATATTAAATATCATGTATATACTATATAGTGTTGAACTATGTGGTTATTAATTATTAAGTGACTTTGCAAGTCATGTAGTAAGAAAAGAATACATCACCACCTAATTTGCATCACTATTTACGTACTTGATATATAAGAACTTAGAGACCTTAAATACTATTTTTATATATTTTTAATTGATTACTATTATTTTTTTAGTTTATCGTGGGTGTCCGGGCCAGCTTGCGCGCACCTCGACTAATTCCACGGATCCTGAAGTTAACGACCATGTAAGTCTCCAGTAGCTATTATAAAAACAACCACATGACGAATTGATTACTAGTATTATTATTACTATCATGCATTCATAATTATAAATTAAACTTCAATTATAAACTTAGATTTTTATTTACAGGGCTTGCTATGTAATATAATGATAATTAGAAAAATTAAATTATTAAATAAGATTTAGTTTTATAAGCGAAGGTTGGATAGTTAAATTTATTTTTTAAGGTTTATAACAACCATGTATACTAATAAAAAAAAATATTAAAAATACTAAGTTGGATGATGGGTCATATAAACCTTTGACCTGCATTTATATCCAACCCATTTTAACCTTGATCAAATCCAATAAAAACTCAATTCAATTGAGTTGGGTAATATCCATTATCCAATATTGGATAAAATTATCATTCATAAGTTCTCCAATGCCTGTTGTGCTTTTTTTTTTCTTTCGAGTTGTATAATCTTTTTTTAAAAAAATTTGGACTATACTATGATCCTGCTCCACGACCCTCTTAGGATCAAAATACTTTCTTGTTTCTACAAATCTTATATTCAATTACAAATTTTAATTTTTTATTTAATTTTGTTTAGGAAATAGAAAACTAAGAAAACATATTTACTAATGGAAAATGAATTTTTTTCTTGAAAACGAATGTTTTCTAATTTTTCACTTTTCTAAAAAACTCAAAAAACACTACCACATTTAACAGTTTTCCCGGTGAAAAATTCTGTCAGTGTTTACTTTAATATGTTGTAGGTGATTATTTTACCGATAGATTCACAGATGGATACAAGCCGTCTAAAAAAACCTCATCGGTAATTTTTGGGCTGTCGATAAATTCGTCGTTAATAAAAAAATTACTAATGGTTTTACAGACAAACAATGCATGCCAAAAAAAATTTACCCACTAGAATATATCGATGGAATAATTTCATCGGTGATTCGCAATGGCATTTGTAGTAATTCTTTTTTAACTCTCTAGAATATATCAACAAAATATTTCATCGGTGACTCTGTCCGTAATAATTTAAAAATATTTTTTATTTAAAAATCTATTGAACAGAAAAAAAAATAAAAAAAAATTAAATTTGTTGATTCTTCCCAACTTTAAGAGTAGATTGATTTGACTAAGCAACCTACTACTATTCTAACAGCTACTGATTCTCACCCGAGTCACTTCATTCAGTTTTAGAATCTGCCAAATAAAATTCAAGTATGTAAAAACCAATTATCTTAATATAGAAGTTAAATATTTATTACAAATTTAACGTTCAAATATAATGAAACTAGAACAAAGGAAACATTGAAGGAGGAGGAGATTGGTCTTTTCCGGGACCTCAAAGCCAATAAAGAGATGCATATGTACCACCCATCTATATATGATCTAATAGACATAACCATTCGGTGGAGTTTTTCATAATCCGCATAGAGTTGTTCATATTTTTCATGGAAATGAGTTGTACGTTCTTGCACTCCTTTATTTAAAAAGGCTGCGAACTTCAGAGACTGAGTACTCGAGATCGGTTACGAGCTCCCAAGGGTTGAAACATTACGAGTTGTTCGCAAGTTCTTAACCGTAGTGCTAGAGAGTCCGTACATCTGAATTCTATTGACTCCACCAGATGATCTTACCTCCAACCATAAATTCAAATCAAAATCTGGGTAGGTCGAATAATCGTCCCCGTATCTCTTTTTCAATCGGTTGTTATATGTCTCCTGAAAATAAAAAATGAAATCATCAAAAAAATGGTTGAAAGCCAATATACCACAAAGTATTGAGCTTGATTGTCGACGAACTACTACATTCTTTTTTTACGGTTTTTACTCCGCATGTGCTTTCCATAAAAAGTTTCATTGGGCTTGGCTTACGTCCAAATGTCGTAGCCTGTAAGATAACAATGTAGTCAGTTAAATATATTTATAAATAACAATAAATTAATTAAAAATAGATGTGATTAAAATAAATGTTATCATCTGCTTCGCATGCAAAATAAACAGAACGGAGCTGCCGGTGTGCGTTGTAATCTAACAATAAATCTACCGACTCCGGTTCCCCGCACTAGACTATAACCATAGTATGAAACGCTCAGTCATCATGTACTAAATATATTTCATCCATATATTTTTTGGGATGTACAATAATATGAAATCCTTCCAAACCCAGCAAGATGCATCAATAAATATATGTAAAAATGAATTTCCTAGTAAGCAGTATACGAGCAAGACAAAATTGTATGAACCCAGCAAAAGAATGCAATTTGTACAGTAAACGAAACATTAGTTATTGAGACAATAAAGTACAATTTATGGGTACAGGTTGAAACGTGGCACTATTCTGATTGCAAATCATTGCTCCAATGATTAATTGTTTGCTGTGCTTGACGGACTCTTCGGCGCCAAAGAATGAATCAAAAGGGGACAAACGTGAATGCAACGTGTCTTTTCAGAGGTAAAGGAAGCCAGGATAGTATCCACATTTCCTTCCACCAAACAATCAAGTGCTTGATACTTGGAAGGAGCATTGCAGTAGCTGTGGGTGTGGGGTGATTAGTTCGATGTAGAACCCCATTGATATTACTAGAGTTGAAAGGCTCGGAAGAACAGTTTGCAATGACGTTTGTTTTAGCTGCTATAATGTGAACTAAATAGTTGACTAGTGATGCTTATTCTAATTAATCCATAATTTTGAGAGAGGGGATTGGATCCAGCACCTGGTAGATGAAATTTGTCGTTTCTTCTGCTTACAACATTCAATATGATTTTATTTTTCTTCTTTTCTTTTAAAGGTGAGGAAAGTCATTTGAAATAGTCAATCAATAATATTATTTCATTTCAAATGCTGTCTACGACCTTCTTATCTCTTTTAATCGCAAAAAATCAGTATGGAAGTCCACATCTACATGAAGAACAGACTTCCAAATACCTAATCCTGATTATTTTTTGCCTAATTCCAACTGATACAGACATGTTGGAATCCTAGTGGATATAGCTCGTAGAAGTCATATTTTAGAAGATAATGATATACAGGAGAACTTTGTCTCTTGCTTGACTGCCTCATATTATTGTCACAGATTGACAATCAAGTTGCAACACATTTCTACACAGCAAGATTCAATAATGCCTGCAACTGGGAATCAATTATTTTCTAATTTGATGTTTTTTATATAAGATTTCAAGATGACATCGAAAAACTAACAACACCCGACATTAACCTTTTTTAATTTTACTCTTTAGCCCCGTTTTCTCAAAAATCCAAGGAAACTCTCCCTCCCTCCCTCCCTAGAATGGTTCGTTTGGGAAAAGAAAAGGTTTAACAGCGATTTTCGTCCTTCAACAAAGGCGATTTAGGAACATTGAACGTGGTGGTTTAAACCATCACAGTTGCAGCCTTATGGTATTGTACGTGGTAGTGATTCTTCCATCTAACACTGTCATGTTTTGTTGTTAGAATCTGGACAAAAAAAGGGTTTACAATTTCAATTATTTGAGTCTAGGTTTTATCCAGAAGTCCAAGTCTTACCAAGATGTGAGACATGTGCTTTAACACCCCCTCTGATCACTTGCATCCCATTTTTTAGGATCTGACGAGTAATAGCTCAGAATATTTATTGGGTATTTGGATATTGAACTAGATGATTGAGTCTAGGTTTCATTCAAAGGATCCAAACCTTGTTGTGGGTGGTCTGATATTTTCGCTGTATGTCTTATCACGTCAGGGTTATATCACAGCAAAAATTCTTGCTTTTGCTGTTTCGAGATACAGTTAGCACCAAAGTGGGACACCAAACTAAAGAAACATCAACATCGATCAAAGATTAGACCCAACTTGTAAATCCTTAATTTAAGACTTGGATTTTGCGATTCGTAGATAGCACCACACAGTGATCAGAAGCCAAAGGCCGCCCAAAATTGCCTTCATGATGATAACAATACTGACACTATTTTTCAACAGCCATTTTCAAAGGTTCTTTTTAAAAAACCTGTCGATGTTAACTTCATTATATAAATAAAGATTTTGTTAAATCATGCAATCTGCCAGCAGTAAGAAAAAAATCTTAGTGAAGTCCTTTCCATTACAAGGCAATGATTTTGATCTTAAAGCTACATGACAATAAAACGTGATCTTTTTGGTTATTTTATAATAATTCAACAAGAAACTTAACCCACATATATAGTTGACAAAATAGACTTTTAAAACATGATTGATGCATAGAAAATTAATTTTCAATATTAATTATGTATGTATCTGTATTAATTTGCTAATATATTATGTTTTTGTCCATTTAGACAGAGATAAAGCTAAAAAGAGACGAAAAAAAGATTAAAAAACCTCACATATAAGCAAAAGACACGGCTTTTGCGAGTTTGAAAATTTAAATGATTTAAAATTGGATAATGCGAATATAAGTTGTCATAAACAATGGCATTCTTTGATCTTTGACTTCATTCAATCAGAAATAAATCAGTGTTGTATATATGAGTGCTTCAGTCTACGGGATATAAATAAAATAAATGGCTCCACCCACCATTGTGTAGAGTGACACATGTTTATTCTCGCTTCATCTTTTTGAAAAGTCTTGAAGCAGAAGGTTAAAAAATTTAGTTGGCAATTACAAGGACAAATAATCATGGGTAATTATAACTTAGTAGTTTAGCAAAAATAATTAATTAATCCTCGTGGTCTTAATAATTGTTATTTAATCCTTATGTTTTAGCATTTATTTATAAATCACCTCTTCTGTCTATTTCATGTTTCTTTAATCTTCAATTTATTTGATTTTTTTAGTTTTAAAAAAATACAAATGATTAAAAAAAAAGAATTATAAAACTAAGTATGGTTTAGTACAAAATTTAATTAATTTATTTTGATAAAATATAAAGACTAGATTATAATTGACTCAATAATTATTTATGCAATATTTAATTTGCTATTTTAGTGTTGCCTCGTGCGTGCCTCGTTAATCAATTAAATGTTAAACACACATGTTTTTTAAACAGCGATTTGTTGCCTTAATCAACGGTACCTAGACGGGACAGATGTAATTGGAATCTTTTTGGGCCCAAATTTTTCTCAAACGAGAAATGGAAGTATAGAATAATTTTTTTGCATTTTTTATTTATCTTGCCGCTTAGTTATATCATAAATTCACGATTTTTTTTTCAAGGCATTCTCCTCTATGATTACAAGATGTGTATAGTTACTCAAATTCTAACCAATGAAGGGGGGTTTGCTTGTGATTTACAATAATATTGTAATAAACTATCTAGAACAAAAATTTCCTAAATATTATCGTCACCATCATCTCGGAGATTTTAGAGACTCCACTTGGGATTTGCCACTGGGACCTCTCATTCTTATGAAGAGTCTGTATTCATCAAATGTCATCGCTGGATAGAGTGGAGGTCTGTCAGGCGCCACAAGCTCCTTCAATGGCTCTATGGGTATATTACTCTTTGGATTGTAGAAGAAAGCAAGAGAGACTCGCTCTTTCGATGAATTTACTATCACTCTATGCTCCACGCTCTTGTAAGTTGCATTGCTTAGCACCTACTTAAACGAAATATCAGAAAACAAAGAACAAAATCATTTACTACGTGCATCACTTCAGAATGAGAGTGAGTTTGCGACAGTCATTTAATTATATTATATATTATTTAAATCACTTGGCATCGTTCAAAAAACTAAATAAAAAACAGGAAAGGTAAGGAATAAATTGCTCAAATGAAAGGAACGAGATGCTAGACTGCTTGTGAACTTTGCAATCCTAATGAACTCTACGGGAACCAAACAAATCGTCTAAAAGTATGAACCCAACTAGGGATCGTTTGATTTAGATTCCATAATTTAATAATTCAATTAAGGTTCCTCATGTAATAATTTATTTATTTATTATCAACGCTTTCCATTAACTCATCAGCCACTTCATCGTAAGTTAAATAACGACAATTGCCAAAAATTAATATTCGAAGACATTTACAATGGAGAATATATATATTAGGTGGCTAGCTTCCATATTGTTTTAGGCAGAAAAATGGTACATATAATTAATTTGATGGTATGGTAGTTAATAAGGGATAAGCCATGATGCATGGTAGTTAGGATGCTAGGATAAGTTAAATTGTAATTATTATATGCATCCTTGCAAGAACTTAATTACTACACCTATATATATATATATACACACACTTTCTTTTTTTGTTACAATTGTTTAAATATATGTTTTCTGTATCCTATTCCACATGTTTCAAACGTGGCATTGGATAAATCATCTGTGTTTGTAAAAATCAGAAGAAAAGCGGGAGGTCTATGTATGATCTTCTTAATTAATTCTGAAAGCGGGAAGAACAATACTGGTTATGTAGGTCTAAACGAGAAGCTGTATATGCTTTCCCCCCTCTCTAGGAATCTGAGAAACTTTATAGATTAATCCACAATTTATAAGAAGAAACTATGTATTCATGCCAAATTATTAAAATTGGCTAGGACTTGATCTACTTGATTTATGTGTTTACTAGGGGCACTCAAAATAATATTCTTCTAATTTTTTAAAAAAAAACTTTGTTTTTTTTTAAAAAAATTAAATTAAATTTTAACTGGTTTAATTAAATCACAAGTTAATTTACTAGACAAACCAAGTTAATTTTGGATTGATTTTATTTTACATCTGAACTAGGTAACCAAGTCTACCAAATTCTAAGCTGATTTTCCAGGCAAAACCAGGGACGAGTTTAACAAGTGTGATAGCTCATCCGATGCTCCAATGGGCATACTTCAAGCTTTTCATCACTGATGAGACCACTCTCCCTCATTCGTCCCTATTCTAAAATGGGACCAAATGACAAGTTACTAAAAAACTTTGGACCACCCGTTGCATAAATACTCGCCACTTATCCATCAAAAAAAAAAAAAAAACATATGTGCCCTAGCTATACATGTAATAAATTTCAATTCTCAACCAAACGCGCATATATATATATATATATATATAGAGAGAGAGAGAGAGGGGGAGAGAGAGAGAGAGAGAGAGAGAGAGATATTTCGTATGTAGATAATCTAGCTAGTGAGAGAAATAGAGAGTGTAGGTTACCTGAATTTGATCACCAATATTAACAATAAAAGCATGTGGAGCTGGTTTTACAGTAATCCAATTCTCATCTTTACGAACCTGAAGACCAGGGACATGATTGTCCGGCAAGAGAAGGGTTATGCCACCGGGATCCGAATGCGAGGATAAACCAAGGGCCAGGTCAGGCTGTGGACACTTGGGGTAAAAATTAACTCTGAGGCATGCCCCAATATTTTCGCCGCCAAATGCATTTTGAAGTCGTTCCTCTCCTAATCCAAGGTTTATTGATAAAACCTTCATTAATCTCCCACATAGCTTCACCAATTGCTTGCCATATTCATCAAGCACTTCCCTACAAATTAATTAGTAAAGGGTTACTTAAAACTAATTAAATTGAAATTGCGGTTTTAAAGATAACTAATAAACCAAATGGTAGTTAGGTAAAATCCAAATATATGGTTGATATCCAACATTTAGATGTAATGATAATTATAAGTGGCCGGCAAAAGTGCGGTCAATTACTAGGTACGATGTATCATATATAGGAAATCAATATGACACGTCGAATTTGCAACTTGAGACGTCTTCGTGTAATTTTAGTGTGCTAAAAAGTATGAAGAACCAAAAAGATATGCGCATATATATGTTATGAAAATGGATTGAAATATATACCTGCAATCAGCTGGAATGGTAGGCCATTTGTTACAGTCCTTCAATGTTGAAGGAAGATAGTGGAGGAAGTAGTAATCACTCCAATCAAGTATGGCACCTTTTTCAACCCCTAACCGGCTACCATAACCTTCATAAGTCTTGGGTGTGTTTGCATAAGCTTGCTTAACCTCCATGGGCGAATGAAAGAACTGCCTCCATGCTTCTCGGGAACGGTCCATCAATTGAGGGCTAACACCATGGTTAATCACTTGAAAAAATCCCCACTCCCGGCATGCTATAGAAATTTGGTCAAGTATAGCGGCACGGAGGGCATGATCATCACCGTATAGTCCGACAAGATCAATAACAGGGATGTTCACATCCATTGAAGCAGTGGAGTTTATGGATGGCCTCTCTAGCGGGGGCTTGACATATCGCTCAGGAATCAGGGGTGTGCCGCTGTCGGACAAGGATTGTACACGAACTATTGGTTCGGGCCAATCTAAGAGCTTATTCATAACGTTTGTAGCTAGGTTTTTGTCTCCGAGGTTGATTCTAAATAAATGATAAGAGGTACCGTGAAACAGTAGACATGGTCTTTTATTAGCAATCAGTTTTGAGAGCGAAAGAGTAAGACGATGAAAGAAAGCGGTCTTGGTTCCCAAAAACTAAAGAGGGAGCTGGGAGGGAGAGGGGCATGAGAGAAGAATGTAAAGAGCGGTGATTATGGAGGGGGGGGATAGTGGCAAGCGTTCGGGAAGTGATGAAATTGACGTGGAAGAGAACGTGCAAATTATTATGTTTTAAAATATAAGAATGGAGGCATGATAATATATATCCAGATATTATATGCATATTGTGTGAATTTGGGTTTGAGATGGAGAGCAAGACAAACAACAGTCTTCTTCACTCAATTTTTCTATTTGGGTGATTGTGGACGAGCCAAAATAGAGATGGGCAAGTAGGAGTTCATACATCATCCCATCTTCTACTATAGTACTCCAATTACCAATCTATTTTATAAACCGAAAAGACCCATTCCAATATTTCAGCGACTCTAAAGAAACCAGAAAATAAAAATAAATTTAGCGATTTATTTTTTATTTTCTTTTCAATATTGAATAAAACCATTCATAACTCTTGTCATGAGTACACATGTATGAAGGGGACTCTAAATTTCGGCGCCGTGCTCACTTTTGTTTGCTCTCCCTTTCATTAGATGTAATCCACATACTCCAATATAGAACCACTTCAAGAGAAAGCAGTGTTCTCGAATGGGTGGCAGCAATAATTAATAATGATAAGTGTTGAAAGCTCACACACACTCTCTCTCTCTCTCTCTCTATTTGGCATTCAAGTTTTACCAGAAGAAGAAGAAGAAGATCTTGTCAGTTACTCGGTCAGCTTAATATTTGATAAATATGTAAATGCGATTGTTTTAGCTAGAAACACGAGAACAGTGATATGAATTAAATGGTGTGAACTTGTGAACAAAATATGCGAGCTAAATTTATAATACATGATTACCAAAACATGTTATATATGACGTTATTTATTTATTTATAATATATGTGAACAAAATATGTGTCGATATATATAATTTAAATGTTTTGTTAAAATATATTTAGTTTAAATGTAATCAATAAAAAAAATTCTTATAGACCAGAGGAGGCGCTGAATCAGATACTTGCACGTCAAACAAAAACTATTCCAGGGACGAAAGATAACTAGACAACTAATCGTGTGGATAACCATGGCTTTTCAACCGGTCAAGTAGATAACACTCCATTCCCAAGTTGACGCAAACTTCTATCACCCTCCTGTTTATGGATTTACATATGATTATGTTTTCACTTAGAATTGAATTAATGGCCTTTTTTTTTTTTAATCACAGCATGACATGGCTTTCAATGGTACTAGACGTAGTGTATAAATCAATACCAATTCCGTTACAATTACCAAGTGGTCGTCTAGTATTATTTTTGTTTTTTTTTGTTTCTATCAGAATTAATGTAATTATACTCTCTTTATTCAGGATTATATATCTATATAGTGTAATAAGCTGTGCGACAATTACCTTTTTTTCAATTTGCACTATACATCACGATTGGCTTAAAAATTTAATGAAAAGAATATATTTTTATTCTTAGACGAGGAAATTGTATTGTTTACTTAATATTATAATAGCTAGAAATCCTAACTAGGCAAAAAAAAAGATATTATCATTCTTTAAACGTTTTTTTTAGATAAACTGTATTGCTGGTTTTGTTTTAAATTACTAAAAATTTATTGGTTTATGTTATAATGGTTTGTTTGTAATATTTCTAATTCTAACGTCAATAAATATTCAACTTTAGATATTTCCAACAAATATTATATAATAAAAAATATATATTATTCTTTACTCTACGTAAATGAATAAACTAGAAACTAGCAAAATGAAATTCATGCATAAATATATATATATAAAATGGAAGAGGATGTTTCTTTTTTCAAGGAAGCTTCTTTCTTGTTGCCTTTTCAATTTGAAGTTTATAGAAGAGAGAAGAAACGATGACTCCCAAATGGAGACCCACAGCTACAGTAGCGTGAATTATAATGCAAAGGATAAATTAAACTGTAAAGCTGGGGAAGAGAAGAAGAGAGACTTACCTGGGCTGCTACTCCTGTAGGCTGTAGATGAAGACAAAGTTGAGGGCGATTGGTGCTCTGGTTGGGCGACGTTTCTTTCTCTCCTTCTGCTACTGTTTTCGTTTCTGATTCTTCTTTTCGTTCAATTCTTGTCTGCACTCTTCTTCCTCTTCATCTATGTTATCCCCTGGTCGTCTCTGTGTTTCTCTTCAGGAGCCGCTGCTTGAAGACGAAGATGTTGATGAGGGAGAGGGTTGGTTAACCAATGTTCCCCTCTGCTTCTTTTTCTTCTTATGTTCACTTGTTCTGGTCACCGGTTTTCTCTCTGTCTCTATGTTCTTCTTCTTCTTCTCCTCTCTCTTCTCGACTCTCTCTACACTCTCTTTGTCTATTCTTTTTTTCTTTGCGTTTTCTTTCAGTCTGTCCTCCTGCTCGCTCTCCTCTGTCCCTTTTTTTTTCGTTTGTGGCCTTCTCTGACTTTTTATAAAGCAAAAGGATGGCCCCTGTTCATGTGTTCGTGCCCCCACGATCGTGTATTTCTTTGAGAAAAAACAGGGGGCAGCTGACGAGACGTTCATGGGGACGTGGCCCAAAACGGTTTTGGTTTCCTGTTGAATCGGTCCCTGGTCTGGAGATGAAAAAGGCGATGAACAGTGGTTCAAAACGGCGCCGTTTGTATCCCTGGAAATGACTATTTTCAACTTGGCCCCTGCACTTATGCCATTTAACAATTGGGTCCCTAATTAATGAAAATCAATTTTTAATTTTGCCCCTGGAGCAATTGCAATCGGACCGCTGGATTATAGCGTCATTTACAAAATTGTTCTTGATTTCTAGATTATTTATTTTGGTCCTTAATTAACTCTTTAACTTTTAATTCTTTCACAATTACCTCTGGAAACATCAATTAAACTCCCTAAAGTAACCCTGCCATTTCACTTCAATCTCTGAACTTTAATTTCTTGTAATTTTGCTTTGAATTAGCCCCAAACTTTGGTATTTTTTTAATTAAGAACTTGATTTCATTAATTAGTTAAATTAGAGTTTAATTAAGTCTCTAAATTTATCAATTATTCAATTAAGCTCCTGAAACTAATCTAAAGTTTAATTAAGTCCTTAAATTTATCAATTCTTAAAATTTATGACTAAATTGACTTCCAGATTTAATAATTTCTTCCTCAAACTTTCAATTTGTGTTGTTTTAACCCTTTTCTCAGATATATTTTTTTATTATTATTTTTTTGAAAAAATCAAAAATTAGGTTATGACATGCACTGTATGCTTAACTTGTGCAACTTCTAAGATTAATTATAGATGAAATTAACCGAATACCATTAAATAATTAATACCATCATAAGAGATTCTAGAGTCTTGACTAGCTTAAAAGACCCTTTATGAACTTTGTGAATAAATGGTGTGTGTGTGTGTGTGTATGAAAGGGACCAAGATTAACTTAGTCGGCTAAAAATGTATGGATCGTCATTTTTTGAACTTGTAAGCTATCTAAGGAGGTGGGGAGGTAGCTTCTACCTTCATTTTATCAATTACCATAATAAAAGACCGGAGATTGTTTGCGATACCTTGAACTTACCTCTGTAGCTTCTTAATCCACTATTCAAACATAATAAAAATAAAGAAAAAGGTCTAGAAGAAGCCTGGAGAACGAACACAGTACAAAAGGGTCAAAGCATTTGCTCACCTCTATTTTCATTTCCCTCTTTTGGGACTTGGCTTATGAGAGAGAGAGAGGGAGAGGGAGATTAACATGTGGACTTTCCTTGTAAATGAAATCAATACAGATATGATGGTATAAAACCTGTGCAACATTAATAAGTTAGAATATATTCATGAATATATACGAGGAAAATGAAAAAAGAAAAAATATATGATGCAAAATCATACTATCTTGTGTACTTCATACATTGTATTATAAATTATTTTTTAAGTAACTAAAATATAATTTCTAAAATATTACAGATGCATTATGGTTTGTAATAATGTTTTTCTATCTATTACGAAGTTCACACTTCACCAGGTCTTAATAAATATTTCAATTAATTACGGGATGGTTTTTCTATCAATCAAAACAAATTGATTCGTTAATTTTTATTTGTTTACTGCTGAAAGTTCTGATTTAACGATGACTAGATGTCCTCATGAAGGACGAAATTTGATCTCATCGGAATTTCGAGGTCGCTTAATATTAAAGTTCATCAACAAAACAACTCGTGCACTAAGATTGATTATTTATGTCGTTTTCTAGTGGGTTATTTAATATTTTCAGTATAGCTTTCATATATAAAAGATTAAATTAATCTGTTTTTTCAATGCAATCAAAGAGAAACTACATTGGATTATTAATGAGAATCTTGTAATTCCTTGTTACATCATGTTAAATCGAGGGGATATACCTATGACTTCAACCATTAAGCGAGATACTCCTTGTATAAAAAATAAGTCATAATTTTAAGAGGTGTAATTCAACTGGTTAAGTTTTAAATTTGTTTTATAAAGATCATCAGTTCGAGTTTTACAAACCCCAGGATCATTGGAGGCTTACATGATCATTAATTTCAGGACCCGTAAGATTAGTCGAGATGCGCGCAAATTACGCCGAACACCCACGTTAATAATAAAAAAAAAAAACAGTCATGCATTAATTATTTTATCATAATCGAGTTATTCTGACTCCCGACACGCGTTAAATTTTACATGTATAATTTTAATAATTAATCAAATAAAAATATTAATTTTTGTTTTATTGGATTTAGAATGAATCATCTAAGTTGGAAAACTCATGTTTATCCTCGTATATTCCATCTTTCACAAAAATTAATTATGATATAAAAATATAATAATAACATTTAATTTTTCATTTTTAAACGTAAAACTCAATGCCCAACACATAACTTTCTTAATTATATATATAAAATAAATAGTAAAATCTAAATATTTTATAAAAGTAGGTTAAGAATTAAAGTTAAAGACTTCGTGTCACTCTATATTTTATTTGATTAGTAACTACGTACGTACACATGTAATCACGAGACAAACATATGCAACGTGTAAAATAAAATAAAAATATTATTTTCTTGCACAACCACTCACCAGAAGACATATGGAAGGGAGCATTCTTTGGTTCAAGGCCCATTAGTCAGTTGCCACGTTAAAGTCGGACATACGTGGAGCGGCTCGTGCTTATCTTTCATTTTTAAACAGTTAAATCCAGTATTTAACATTTAATCTCTTTAGCTATATAAGAAAAAAAAAAAGTAATTATATAAATAGGGAACATTTAAAAAAAGTAATGATAATTCTGGAATGGCTATTATTTAGCGGACGACGTGTGGAAGAGAGGCTTCGCATCAAGTACAATTAATCGGTTGTCACATTAATATATTTGTTTACTCACGGTGCTTTTCAAAAAAAAATAAAAATAATTGTTTTAAATTAATTTTTATTTTTAAATTATTTTAATATACTAATATTAAAAATAAAATTTAAAAACAATCACTATGAATCCGTGGTGGACTCGTACTTATCCTCTATGTGCAAAAAGCCATTATACTTACTTATATAGAGCACGTGCTTGCAGAAATAAGACGTCGACTTATCAAGCCACCAACCTCTTTAGTCAGACAGTTCACACCCAGCAAACCATCTTTATGTCACCTCCAAAAAAAAAAACATCTTACTTTATCGTAGGAAAAGCTATACGAATATTTATTTTCTTTTCCTGATTAAAAAGAAAATTGTATCTTTTTTCCCCAAAATACCCTTTGTTTTAAAATCATAAATTTCCAACGTAAGTCATGTGCTTTAATTTATAATTTCCAGGGTCATTATCTAAAAACAGGGAATTGCTTCAGCTTCTTCTTCTTCTTTTTTATAACCCGGTGTGTCCAGGTCAGATACGCGTATCACAACTAATTTCTAGATTCATTGAATACCCTGCAAGCTTAGTAGGCAAGTAAAACACCACGAGGATGACAGGCATACACACTAAAACTTAGATCCAGGATACGCAGGAAAGTACCAAGACCGGTGCAAATTGCTTCAGCTTTCATTTGATAAGTTGTAAACTTCAGCGTGCGGTCTTCGGAACGCCAGTTGTAAACATTGCGCATGGTAGAAAGAATGTGCTTGATGAGGCATTAGCAACTCACTCAGTGTTAGTTGCTACTAATTTTATTCCTCCTTAATGCAATCCATTTCATTTCCAACAACCTTCACTTGTTGATTACAACCATAAATGAAAGCAAATTAATTAAAAATTCGTTTGAATGTAATTAACTCAAAATATATATTTGTATTATATAGATATATTTATTAAAAATTTAAAAAAAATTAATACATTATTATTATTATTATTCCATAGCTTGCTAGTTTTGACATGCACACACAATCTGCTTCGTTTAATAAAACACTTAAATGTAATTTATACCTTACTTTTAATTAGAATTTGATCGAATTATTTAAGATAGTTGTGCCGATGATTTTTTATAATTCAATAGTATTCTTGCTCATGTACGAGGGATGAAATCAACGATCGAGTATCGTTATTGCTAAATCATATAAATCACAATTCTACAAGCATTAAGTGATATTATAAATTAAGAACCTTGTAGCCTGTAGGTAATAATCTGTCATTCAAGAATCCAGATAAAATTCAAGGTAGAAGTTTCAACACTCGTCGATTTCAGCAGCAGTTGTTTCATATATCCAGATAAACATATGCCAGTAGTTTCCACTCTCATCTTCTCTGTTCCTTAATCTGATTGACTAAGGACATATAGTGTCTGCCATAATATCTTGCAGCTCTCGCAGGCTTCCATGATAGGGACATGGAACTAGCAGTGCAGCCGTGCGTAATTAACATAGGTCAGGTCTACAGCTCGTGTTCTCATCATCTGCCCACTTGTTCCTAACATGAAGCTAGAGTACCCCCGCAACCCCCAAAAACGCAGGAGGACTAGGCAAGTTGCTTTCGCATGACAAATCAAATAAAATCAAGAACCATCCATCGTACTATAGGTAGCATATATTTTCAAAGTTTACTGTTAAACACTAGAAATATTGTTTTATGTTCTTTAATGAAATTAGATATTGGATACCAGATACTTGATTTAATTATTTAATTATTCAATTAGTGCGGTGGGAGTGAGCTTTTCAGATCACATGAATGTTTCCTTAAACTGGTGATTTTCCGATAATCCACGAAGAGAGGGATGGATCACACCCGGACTTCGATCCTACTCTCGCCCTCCATGATCACCAACCAAGAAACAGTATTTGTGTTAGCACCCGTGGCAGCTTGAAGAAGAAAATAAAACAGGGATTCGGTGGTCTTGGAATTCAATATTTTTTAGAAACTTTTCGTGTTAGAGATTCAAAAGCAGTGAAGGGCAGGCCTGAGAAATGAAAAGACAACGGACTGTCTTAAAAATATAACTGATGGGGTCGCGCTGTAAGTGGGTTTTGTTAAATATAAAGCACACGAAAGGAGAAATGGTGGATGCTCAAGTGACAGAGCTAGAAAACTTTTGGTAGTGGCGAAAGGCTGACAAGTATACCTGGATAAAAAAAAGTTTTTATACGCGTGCGCAAAGGATGGATCAAGAAATTGGATTTTGCGGTACTAAAGCGCTACTGTTTTATTCTGTGGAGGATTCTAATGTACAAGATTGCAAGAAAATAATAATTAAATACCCCCTAAATTTAAGAAATTTCTTGATCTTCAATTTATAACTACCAATAACATATTAAAGTTTTTGAAATATTTTTATCATTTTTTATTCAAATATAATTTTTTTTTCTATTTCTTTTCTTTGTTATAACTATCAATAGTTTACCGTTAAAACTTTTAACGAGGACCGAGAAAATTATGATGATTGATGATTTCAAAGGGAAATGGGCCTCGTTTTTAGCAGTTGCCTACCACTGCTCACTGGTATAAAACACAAAATTAACGAATTAAAAGGTTAGCCCAGAGCCTAGATTGCCATGTCCCATTTTTAACGAACACACCAACATCTAGCTTGATCAAAGCTAAATTGAACCGTCTTCTTGCGTAGAAAAACCTCGCCCGGCTTTATGAATTAAATATGGCTTAGTTAATTAAGGGATAGAGTCAAGTTTTGAATTTGTTTTTTAATAATTGAGTTTGGATTTCTTCAAAATTATTAAAAATTTACATAATTATTAATTTTAAAACTCATATAATTAGTTAAAATATATACAAGAATAAATCCATGTTAATAAAAAAATAAAACATAACTTAGCTGAGCCACACCGTGAAACAAAACTGGAGCGTCTCCCCTTTCCTTTGACATGCATGTTTTAAGACGCGGATCCAGAAACTACACAGAACATTACGGCTAAGCAATATTTATCCCATCTGACTGCCAACAAGAAGAAAGATCATAACCACCACTTCCTTGGATCTTGGTCTATAGAGCTTAGCATCTGCTTGGTCACGCACAGAACCTGTTTTCTGCTTGAAATCATCTGGTTTAGGAACACTTAATGATCGCTCGAAGGCAACTCGTTGAGTTAAATTTGAACATCTGATAGAGAGTTTTGTGTTAACAACTGTACCAAGGAACTCCATTTGTTGTGCAAACTATAGATCTTCATGCCATTTCTCTCTCTTTTTAGTTTTATATTCATAAGTGATAGGTTAAAGGTGAAAGTATCTGAGCTTATTTCCACTGCTTCCCTGTTTTTTATTGCTTTACTTTAAAATAAACTAACTAAAAGCACTCAAAAATGATTGGTAAAGATTTTAAAAGTTAATTATTTAACTTTTAAGCGTGAGATTAAATTTTCTAGGGAAAAAAAACAGGTTAAAGATGTACTAATTTTCACTTCAAAAGCATGAAGGGTAATGTTTTTTAGACACAAGGATAGAATAATTTATCTTAATGCATACACGTTCAATTTCTTATACAAAATATTTTATTTAATTTATGTGTTTAATATTAATTTTAATTTAAACAACACAACAAATCCGACAACATAAATAAAACATAGTTTAATACATTTAATTAATCTTATAACACAATACAATATGAACAAAACATGTTACTAATGTGGATGCTTAGTGTGATTATTAAATTTAACCTAACCTGGTAAACCTTGAACTAGTAGCATAGTCTAGGCTGGGTTTTAATTTAAAATTTTGAACTAGTTTTGACTTTGACTAAAGTAAACTTGAGTAATTTAATGGATTGATTCGTGATTTAATTCACTACTTAGGGAGAGTCGTTAAGTAAAATGCAGTGATTTTAATTATAAAAAAAAAAAAAAAAAGAATAAACTTGTTAAAAGGGATGCAACTTGTGGCACCAATGCCCTTCGCAGCTCGTGTTTTTTTGTCTTGGCTAGTGCCGTTCTTCCCCTCGGAAGTATCCGGAGATCCAAAAATACCGAATTATTGATTTAAGAGTAAAAATAGCCCAACTTGCAAAGTGAAATCCAATATAAATTAATTATTAAAAAGGCCTGGATCATATTGCTTCTCCATGGGTCTTTGGCCTTTGGACTTTTATTTTCATCGAATTAAAAAAAATCAAAAGAAACGCGCATGTTACAATCTTACATTTTTTTCCTCGTCATAATTTAAGCTTTAGTTCTAATTTAAACCAGATAGTTTTGGTCAATGCTATGCCAGAAGCTGGGTTTTTTCTTTTTAATGAAAAAAGATATTCAAGTGATGCTTGTATTTTAAAAAAAAAAACTTTTATTTAAATAAATATTAAAAGATAAAATTAAAAAAATATTAACTTGAAAAAAAATAAAGCAATTTTAAGTGAATATTTTAAATCTAGATTAATCTCCTGAACTCATAACACATGAAGTTTTAGATTCAAATTTATTTAAAAATTTTAATTTTTAGTTAATTTAATAATAAAGAATAAAAAAGGATTAATTTTAAAAAAAATTGTAATAAAAAAACAACAATCAAAATAATAATTAGCCGCCTAACACCCCTTTACACGTTACCTAGATTGCATGGAACAGCTCACATGCTAAAACGTTCAATTATTTTTTAAAAATAATATTTATATTTATAAAAGTACTAAATTGCTACTGTATCAACGTTATCATATAAAAAAAAATACAAAAACGCCCTGGTTAGCAAATCCAAATATCTGTCATTTTACGACATCATGCCCCTGAAAACAAGGCATATATCAACCCCTCAAAAGATATCTTCAACGTCATTAGCCATTTTGCATACAAAATGGTCAAATACGAATCCAGGTACAAATATCACAAGTGATGGTCAGATGCTTTAATTTTAATTCAAGGGCAGACTAGTCAGCTACCATAATAATTAAGACGAAAGTGGATGCTTTAATTTTAATTCAAGGGCAGATTAGTCAGCTACCATAATAATTAAGACGAAATTGATTTTTATTGCATCACATACTTATGGAGCTGCTAGAAATTTGCTGTTAGGCCGAATCCAACTCTGCTGTAAACAATAACCCACTGATTCGACCTCAGAGCTGGAGCTTAGGTTATATCACAACATAATGTTTGTTTGTTTTTTTTTTTTAGTTTAATGTGGGTGTTCGGACTAGCTTGCGCGTACCTTGACTAATCTCACGGGTCCTGAAGTTAACGACCATGTAAACCTCCAGTGGCTATCATATGAGCAACCACAGGGCTCGAACTTGAGACCACAGAGAAAGCAAACTTCTTGACCCCAAGTTTTTAACACTGGACTACCACCTAGATAGTTAATATTTGTTTGTTATTAGCACAAGTTATTGACGAATGTACAGAAACAACACTTTGGAAGTCGAGCCCGTTTGGATTGGGCAACCAGCATCATCGCCATTTCTTATGCGCTCAAACAAGAAAATCAATATTATGAAATTAAAATGGAGAAGGAGAGACGAGTACTGCTGTGATTTTTTAGTATTATTATTATAAACAAGAGAGAGAGAGGGAGACACGAGGCATGGGCGTAGTGGAAGGCTGAGTCAGGTATATCCTGTCACCCACCTAAGTGGAAGGGAAACGCGTGATGCGTAGTGGACTAGACCGCCCTTAGCCAAAGTTGGAATCTTCCTTCAACCGGTCACCCTTGGTCCACTTTTTTTGATTCCCGACTCCATCACTCAAACCCACTCGCATCCAATATTGTTTCCTTCAACGCATTCGCCTCGTCTCTCCTTTCCTCTTCCTGCCTGCCTGCCACCCGAGGTGGAGTGCAGAGAAAATCACTTCATTTTTTTTTTTAGTTTAACGTAAGTGTCCGGGCCAGCTTGCACGTACCTCGACTAATTTCATGGGCCCTGAAGTTAACGACCATGTAAGCCTCCAGTGGCTATCATATGAGCAACCACAGGGCTCGAACCTGAGACCACAGAGGGAGCAAACCTCTTAGTCCCAAGCTCTTACCACTAGGCCACTACCTACTTCATTTTTATTATTATTAATATTGGTATTAGTCTCACCTTGTGTTTATTTTTATTAATTTCAGGTGTTTTAAATTTAATAATTATATAAATTTTTAATATTTTTTAAAAAATTTAAACTCGTAATTATTAAAAAACAGACTTAAATTTAACCAATTAAGCTTTCATTTTTTTTATTTACACGAGTAATGTTATTTTGCCCATGAAATTCGCAATTGTGTTCATTAAGGTTTGCTGTAACTTCATGTTGAAATTAATATGACAGTAGTCAGCTAAAAGACTCCTCGTAGTCTCTGTACAGATGATTGAAAAATCTCTACTTTACATGCGGTGGGAATTTTAAATCTTATTTTCGGATAATATAGATATTTAAAAAAAATTATGTTTGATTTTTTATTGACTTCAATGAAGTCTTATTAATGGTTTTTCTGCGTGTAATCCTATTAAATCTTCTCTGTCTTCTTCTGTATGAGGGCACTCAGATATGATGATATGTGAAATTTTAAATTAAAAGGTAAAAATTGCTTTTATGTTTTTTAGAAGCATTAATTTAATATTCTTTCAGCTAAAAAAAACAATTAAACCCAAAAACAAATACTCCATTATCATACATAAAGCTAAAACACGTAGTGTTTTTACTGATCACAAAAACACCATTCACCATCTCATATTTTACAATAAATTACCATAGTGCAATTGTTGAAAATTTTCAATTTAATCATCGAACTTTTTTTTTTGTACAATTAAGTTGTTTTGAGATCAAATTAGAGCTCAATTATATATATATATATATATATATATATATGAGCGTGTGAGGGAGGATTGAACTAAAAGAAAAGGGATTGAAGTGGAATGAGCAGGTAATATAGGTGGCGGATTGAAAATTTCTATCAACAATTCATTTGAGTCTCCCATCTTTTTTAGCTATTAGGTGAACAGTCTCTTGAATTTTACAAAATTTAATTTTGATACCAAACTTTATTTCTTATTTTTCAATCATTTTTTTGATTTGAGAAGGTCATCGAATTTCAACTTAGAGAAAGAAAATGTTTGCTGGTAAGGAATCTAGCTATCAAAATGGTTATTTTTTGTTTCAAATGGTTACACATGATGAAGAGAGCTAAGATTAGTTTTTTTTTACATTGAAAACACTTAAAAATCATATATAAGCTTGGAAAGTTTTTTTTTTGTTTTGGATGGATTTCAGGTTTTAGGACTATTTCTTGGATTTTTCAAGGTCATTCATTGGTTTAACAAGGCCTCTAAGATATTTTATGAGTGTTTTTAAGCCTACAATGGATTGAGAATGGGTTTTGGGGTAAAAAAAAAGGGATTTTATTTTTTTCAGCCACCACAAAAGCCAGATTATAAGGATGAATAGACAACGCATTGTTTGTTAATGCAGACGACATGTTAATTTTTTTTCTTCTAATGCATGGGGCAGACAAAAAAAAATATAGGCTCGCGCACGGGGCGTTGCTTGATTTGGCTAGGCACTCAGTCTGGCTTACCAGGCCCAGCAGCACCTGACCTGATTTTTTTTTAAAATGATTTTTTTAAATAATATATTAGTAGATATTTTTTTCAAATAAATTATGGGTTTGTTTTAATTAGTTTCTGATGATTTTTTAATGATATTGAGTGTGTTTAGTTTTAAAGAGGCAGATATAATTCATTTATGATTTTTTTCTTTATTTTATATAATTTTTTTTTATAAGATTTTTCATATATGCAGTCTTGTATCTTGTTCTATTCGATAAATTTTATACATGTGTCAGTTTCTATAACATTTTTTTTGTGATTTTCTATTACAAATTTATTTTAATAGATAAATCCATTAAACACAACAAGGTAAATTATCAATGTTGTAATGTTAAATATTTTGATCTTAATTTGTAGCTTAATTGTTTATAGCATCTCAACATTAGATTGATTATTTATTTTGTGATCATATTTTTTTTACCATGTAGTTAAGAAACAAATATTTTTGGAAAAAACAATTACAATCCCATTGTAGTCCATAACACGGTTCAAAGATTTGACGTGTTAGCCCGGGTTATCCAGTTTATAGGTTTGATGAATTCACCCATCGACTGCATATGCTTTTTGGCTTTTGGTCCATTAATTATTTTTAATATTTTTTTCATGATTTTATTCTTTAATATTTGATTGGTTGATAAATAAAATGCATGATTTTTTTTTTGCTTTCCTTAGGGCTATCACTATATAAGTTTTTATTTTATTAGGTTGGTGTTTAATTTTGTGATCATATATTTTTATCATATAATTAAAAAAAATATTTTTATAAAAAATAAATTATTAAACTTAATGGAGTTCATGACACGGTTTACCTAGGAACTGAGATTTAATCCAGTATTTTTTTAATAGTTTTTTTCCATAATTTTATCATTCAATACTGGATTGATTGAGAAATAAATTACATAATTTATTTATTTATTTTTTGTTTTCTTCAAGGTTATTATTGTCTCAAAAAAGTTTTTATTTTAGGTTGGTGCTCAATTTTGTGACCATATATTTTTATCATATAATTAAAAAATATATATATAAAAAAATAATTAAACTCAATAGAATCCACAACACGATTTTCTTGAGGACTAAAATTAATTTAACTTGTCATTATCTCAATAGTTTTCATGAAAAAAAATTATCATTATAAAGTTTTGTTAAAAGTTAAGTAATGTTTTTATTGGTTTTTGATTTATAAAATCAATCAATTTAATTTGGGTTAACTCTTACTGGATTTAATTTGAAACTCAAGATAGATAAAAAATTAGATTGTAAAATTTTAAAATTGATTTATTAAACCAAATTTAATAATACAATTAAAAAAATTCTTCATAGTTTTAATATTTTTTTATTTTAAAAAACTTATTTAACTTAACAGCGAAAGACGGGGAATCAACTAGTAAAACAAACAAAACACACCGAATTGATTTTTGAAAGAAATTGGAGGAATATAATTACACGACGGGTCAACCTCTAGGAATAGTGTCTTGTTTTTCTTCGGTGCTGTAACAAAAAGACACTCACTGTCCCGTGCGTGAGCTAAGTACTGGAATGCACGCGCACACGTGACGGACTACCCGTTGAGTCGGTAAGACACAGGAGAGAAACGCGGGTCCCACATCAACTCGAAAAATTTAATACTCATCTACATTTCATTTGAATTTCATTTCAAAACCCGAACAGCAGAATTAAACAACTGTTAACCCTGATAGTGAGAGAAATAGTAGCCCTGCTTTGAAGATTTGACTTTGACCATAATCCCGAGAGAGAGAAGGTGAGCGGAAGAAAAGTCCGACTTTCCTCTCTCCTTCCTCCTGAAGAAAACCCACATATATAGAACCCACAACTGGGTCTTATTTTGCAGCTCACCTCCTCCTCATTTGAGCTAAACAAAACTCTTCTCTATATTCATCTCTTCAACAAACGATAGAAACTAACAAGACTTCAACTCATTAGCTGTCTCTTACTCTTTCCATCACAAGTACTACCGCTCATAGGTATGTTTCTTGTTATTCTTAAAGACAGAAAAAAAATAACTTCTAGTTTCATTTTTTATGATGATGTAGCTATGTTGGTTCTTGATGAACTGTAGGGTGTTTTTGTTTCCTGGGTTTGGTTAAAGTTTGAAATTTTGTTTCTGGCGTTGCTTAATCTGACCTGTTCTTTAATGATTTTTTTTCCATGTTTTTGTTTTGTTGCAAGTAACAGTGATCTTAGAAGAGTAAGTCATTTTTTTGTTCTTTGGTGGATTTTGTTCTGCCTGTGTTTTCTTCTGGTTTTTTTGGAGAGGAAATTCGCGGATAAAAGCATTAGAAGTTGAGCAGAAAAGTTTGAAACTGTTTAATTGTTGTCTACTTTGTCATCAATAATTAGTCTTGCTCCTCTGATCTGAACTAGCAAATAGTTTTCCAAGACTTAGTATTTTTATTCTCTTTTTTTTTACTTTTTTTTTTCTTGGTCTGATTAATCAATAGTCTAAATTCTTGATTATGGTATACTTAACATGTTTGTTTTAACGATGCAGGACTTGGGTATGTGCAAAGTTTCAAAGGGTGATTCTTTCTCTTCAAATCCGATCATGGAAGACAAATCTTACAGCCAGAAAGACAATTTCTTGCATGAATGCTCAGTTTTGCTCGAATTGTCTGCCTCTGATGATCTTGCTGGGTTCAAAATTGAGGTTGAACAGAAGGGTTTGGATATAGATGGGGCAAACTATTGGTATGGTAAAAGAATTGGGTCGAAAAAGATGGGTTTCGAAGAGAGGACACCCCTTATGATTGCTGCCATGTTTGGAAGCACTCAAGTTTTGAAGTATATTATTGATACTGGCAAGGTCAACGTCAACAGGGTGTGTGGCTCGGATAAGGTCACTGCCCTTCACTGCGCTGTTGCTGGCTGTGCTGCTTCATCAGTTGGGATTGTCAAGCTCTTGCTTGACGCGTCTGCTGATCCTAACAGTGCTGATGCTAACGGAAATAAACCTGGTGATCTATTTTCCACTTCATCCAAGTGTATGTGCAATTCAAGGAAGAAGTTGATTGAGTTGTTGCTAAAAGGCCAAAACTTGAGTGAAGATGAAGAAGAGAAACTGATCATAATGCCTCAGTTGGCAAAAGAAGGAACTGAAAAGAAAGAGTATCCTCTTGATGTGACATTGCCTGACATAAACAATGGAATATATGGCACCGATGAGTTTAGAATGTACTCCTTCAAGGTCAAGCCTTGCTCCAGGGCATACTCTCATGATTGGACTGAGTGCCCGTTTGTCCATCCAGGAGAGAATGCCAGGAGGAGAGACCCAATGAAGTACCCTTACAGCTGTGTCCCTTGCCCTGAATTTCGTAAGGGAACATGCCAGAAGGGTGATTCTTGTGAATATGCACATGGTGTTTTTGAGTCATGGCTTCATCCTGCCCAGTATCGAACCCGGCTTTGCAAGGATGAAACTGGTTGCGCACGAAAAGTTTGTTTCTTTGCACACAAACCTGAGGAACTGCGCCCTGTGTATGCTTCTACAGGTTCAGCAATGCCTTCACCGAGGTCGAATTCTAGTGCAGTGGACATGACAACTTTGAGTCCGTTGGCCCTTGGATCATCACCTTTGCCGTTGCCTGCTACATCAACTCCACCAATGTCTCCCTTGGCTGTAGCCTCTTCTTCTCCCAAGAGCGGAGGCTTGTGGCAGAACAAAGTTAGCCAAACCCCACCAGCTTTGCAGCTCCCAGGAAGTAGGCTAAAGACTGCTTTCTGTGCTAGAGATTTGAATTTGGAGATGGAATTGCTTGGGCTGGAAAGTTACTCAAGCCAACTCCAGCAACAGCAACAGCAACTAAGGGATGAGATGTCTTGTCTCTCCTCACCATCTCACTGGAGCAATAGGATTGCGGATTTGAAACCTACCAACCGTGATGATGTTTTTGGATCTCTCGATTCTTCTCTAATGTCTCCGCTGCAGGGAGTTTCATTAAATGCTAGCGCACAAACTCAGTTACAGTCTCCTAATGGGATGCAGATCCGCCAGAACATGAACCAACTTCGTTCAAGCTACCCAGCCGCCAGTCTCTCATCTTCTCCAGCTAGGAACCCTATTTCATATGGGTTTGATACATCTGCCGCAGTGGCAGCTGCTGTAATGAATTCAAGGTCCTCTGCATTTGCAAAGAGGAGCCAGAGTTTTATTGACCGTGGTGCAGTACCCAACCGTCTTGGCTTCACTGCAGCTGCTAACACTATATCCATGATGCCCTCCAACCTTCCTGACTGGAGCTCCCCTAATGGGAAACTGGATTGGGGCATTCAAGGAGATGAACTGAACAAGCTCAAGAAGTCTGCTTCCTTTGGATTTCGAAGCAACAATAATCCTGCTGCGACAACAGCTGCTAACGTGACAGCTTCACATGTTGGTGAGCCAGATGTTTCTTGGGTTAATTCGTTGGTTAAAGATGCCCCCCCTGCTGGAAGCACATTTTTTGGTGCTGAGAAGCAATACAGTCTTGGTAAAGGAGTTCGTGAATCGCTGCCACCATGGATGGAGCAGATTTACATAGAACAGGAGCAGATGGTGGCATAGACCTCAATGCTCTTAGCTTATGATGCTGACACACAAGTGTATTTAAGTTTAGGAGAAGCAAAGTTGATGCTAAAGCAAGCTGCAAATCGAAAGCAAGAATTAAGAGTTGCAAGTATGCTCAACATTGACTGACCAAGTGAGAATTAGGATAAATATTAGGTGGAACAAGGAGAAATTTTTTTAATTATTTGATATCCTCATTATTTCTTTTTCTCCCCCTCTGGGAGTGTACTTTATATTTCAGTACTATGAAGACAGTTACGTATTATTTTCTCGAACACTTGATCTCAGAAGGAAAACTGTGAGTCAATTTTCCTTCATGAATGACTTCATTATAAACTTTATTGAATAATAAAAATCTTTTCAATAAAAATCAAGGTTGTTCTCATGTATTGTTGTGGACTTGTGGTATAGTGATGCTTATTTCCTTTTCCAGTCCTGTCAACGATGATGATATTGCATCTGTTTCCTTCATTCTTGTTTTTTATTCTTTGTTTGGAGATTTTTCCCGTCAGTGTTTTTTACTCGGGTAATTGCTGATGTTACAGTCTCGCGAGCAACTTGAATAAATGTTTTTTGTATTGCAGTGCACCATTGCTACATGATCCTTGTAATCTTCCAAATATGGAGCCCTTCCATGTATTTCAAGCAAGTTTTGCATTAAAAAGATGTCATGGGTGTTGTTATATTCCTCTCCTGACTCCTGAGGTGCTCTAAACAACATTGTTGCAGGCCAATCTGTAGTGTCTGATTACTTGTTCTGAATGCCAAGATTGCTGGGACTCCCGCGTAGCAAGGAGGTTGAGACTTAGTCGTATTTCGATTCAAGCAATGAAACATTAGATCTCATGGGAAAATAGAGGCTTAGATTGCTAAAAAGGAATTGGAGGCTATCCATATCATTAATTATTTGTTTCTCATGGCAGAGCAAAGAGCTTCAATAGTGTTTTCCCCCCTTTTGTCTCGTGGAAGTCCCTCCCATACAATGCCTGGAACCGCCTAAACCTCCTTGTGATTGAACAGCATATGATTCTCTTAAATAATTGGTTTATTCAAGCTATCCTTGTGTTGATACCCCATTTTCGCTCGAGAAAGATATACATGGCGAGCTCATAGGTTAAACAAATGTCTTGTGATAGGTAACGAGCTAAAACAAGCAAGTTAAACCTCATTACCTTCACAAGGCAAGATAATTTCTTTAACTATATAAAAAAAAATAGAAATTAAAATAAAAAATAAATGGCAAGAGATAAACTAAGGTTGTCAAATTCTATTCCGATTGAAGATAATTTATTGGATCGACTTGGGTTAATTTTACAAATCTGTGACCTGAGTTATGAAAATATAATAACTTCAAATAAAATAAATAAAAATAAATTATAAAACTCAATTATCAATAAACTTATTGTTGAATTATAAAATTAAAAAAATAATAATATAAAAAAAACATAAAAAAATGATCTTTTGAAATAAAATTATAAATTTGGATAAAATTATGAATATTGATAGTCTCACAAAACCTTTCTAAGCTTTAATTGCTCTAAAATTTTAACTTAAGATATAAAAATATGTCAGAAAACTCCTCATAAAATATCAGCCTAATACAATTATCGGATTAAAAGATATAATTGATCCGTTAAAATTAGATAATATTTTTTTAAAAAAAGACATTATTTGTCAGAACGAACTTGAATATTATGACTGGATTTTAAATGAAATTTATCTAATGATTCAAAATTTTAAGTGAAATGAAATATATTCTAACTTATTCTATTTTTTAAACTAGAACAAGATATATCATAACGAGACATAATTAAGTTATCCAGTAAGTCATTTGCTATCTATGCCATGGATATTTATATATCATCACCGTCCACCATATCAATCAAACAAATTATATTTATATTTATATTTTATATATCATCATCAAGGCGGAGGATAATGCAACTTAATCTGTAGTTGGTACTGGCCAGCACTCTATTTCCATTTTAACATTAAAAAACTCTATTAATCTTTATAATTAATTATTAAGAGACTTGAACCTCTCAACAGCTTGATTTGGACACCAATTATACAGATGAAGGACTGATTGGTTTTAATTTTTTTAACTCAAATGTGTCAAAGAACCGATTAAACTCAAACGTTTAAGCGGTAGGTGAGGTCTCATGATATGATTTATATTATTTTATAACACACCTCCTTAAGTGAAAGTCCTTTGAGTTTTAAACTTGCACAGACTAACATTATCTTATGCTGAATTTTTATCGAATAAATAAAGATGATGAGATTTGAACTCGTGACCGCTTGGTCATCAAGGCTCTTATATATGTTAAAAAATTAATTCAATCTAAACATTTAAATTATTAGTTAAAATTTTAAAATATATTTTATATTATTTTCAAAAAAGAAATAAAAAAATTTATCCTTGAGCTGGGATGTACATGAAAGTCTGGCTTCGAATTTCGATTCAAGCTATGAGATGACGTGTGAGTCCCACGTCTTTCACCGCTGTCTTCCTTGGTCTCCCAGCAATGGAAAAATCTATGCAAGGGTTGTGTAGCCAGAGCCGCCCACGAACTTAATTCTCAGCCAAGCATTATTTTCCATGATCCTGAAATTGAAGTTGCTTCCGACCGTCCTTCGTTGGCGTGATAATAATTGGACCGACCAGCGACGTCATTGATGCTTCCACTAATGTATATTGTTTATCGAGAGGGCCCACCACTACAAAGGCCCACACTTGAGAGTCGAGGGCCCTCTAGCCCCTTGCATCCATCGGCCTTGTATGGGCTAGTAAGTTGGGGGTGAATCTATTGCCAGCCTGCCAAGTTATGTAGAGAAAATCTGCATGGCTGTTTCCCATTCTTAAAGAGGTCCGCTGCCAGGTGGAATTTTTCCTTAAAACTTAAAAGGAACCGTTGGTCAGCAGACAGATAACAAGATAAAATCTTACATATTTATTTTTCCCCGAATCGAGGCTAGCAAAAGTTTAATAATCCCTTTTTAGCACCGAGCTTTCTGCCGGCGGCAGAGACGAGATTTCCTTACTTTTATTACCTAGATTTGAGATTTAGTGTATATGTCTATCTTATAATATTTTACTTGTTTATTGGACTTGTAGGGTATTTAATAAATTCAAAAATTAGTTATGGTACGCAGCTGGTCCGGACACCTCAAGTTACAAAAAAAAAGAAAAAGAAAAAGAATGCCTTTCTATTCCAACACTTCTCAATTTGTTCTTTCAAGCATTTAATTCTAGATGATCATCCTGTTATCCACGCATAAAATCTTATAGCTTTGGAGGTGTTGGGTTAGGCATGGAGTGAATTTTCATATCAGAGTTTCTTGTCATGCCTTGCATATGGCCTACACGTGCAAATATCAAATTTTTTCATGCAATCCCGTGGTAGATAATTTATTTTTTTTAAAGAGTCATGTTTTGTGACGGGATATTTTATTTTTTCAACTTGTTTTAATTTTTTTACTTATTTGTGATATATAAGTCTCAGTGAAAAAGATATAGTATAGTTTTTGAAAAAAAAAAGTTCAGATACTTAAAATGAATAGAAAAATATAAATTTTTTTATTTATGATAAATATATAAAAACACTAATTAGTATTAAGTCCGTACATGATATTCCTTCAAATTTATTGTCCAAGTTATGTGACTGAAATAACCTGATTAGAAATAAAAATAAAATTATAATTTTTTTAAAAAATAATATGTTAACTTTTTAAACGTGTGACCTTGGTTATTAAATTTAAAGCACCCAAACTCTCAAAATCAAGAAGTTTAATTTCAAAAAAATATATATTAAATGATGAAATTATATAAAAACACTCTAATTATACAAGAGGATTTTAAAAAATAGCAATTCATAAAATAAGAATCAAAATCACTATCACAGCTGTTATTAATAAGAAATGCCATCAATATTGCTAATATCATTATGACTACAATCATCATTAAAATTATTGTTGTTGTTATTGATGTTGATTATTATAATTGTTATTGTTATTATTATTATTATCATCATCATCGTTACAGTGACTATTGCTGACACTCTTGTTGTTGTTGTTGTTATTATTTTAACAGTTATTATTATAATCATCATTATTGTTATTATTGTTACTGTTATTACTATTGTTGTTGCTTATTATCGATATCATCGTAACAATTATTATTAGTATTTTTATTATCATTACTATTCTTCTTCTTCTTTCTTTTCTTCTTCTTTATTGTTATTATTTGTAGTACTAATAGCAACAATATTGTTACCACCATTACAATTATTATTATTATTATTATTATCATCACCATTGATTTTTTTATTATATTATTGGCATTAATACTATCATTAATTATATTATTACTATCATCATCTACATCACTATTATCATTATTAATTTAATCATTGTTGTTATCAATGATATTATTATTTTTATTACTATTTTTATAATTATTGTCATTGTATTGTTATTATTACTATTGTCATTAATAATATCAGCATCACTGTTATCAACATCACCATAACTATCATTACAATTATTGTTGTTTTTAAGCATTATCATTATTATTAACACTATCATGAGTACTATTACAATCATTGTTGTTGTTGCTACTACTATTTTTATTGTTGAAAAAATAAAAATCATGAATTTAATTTGAATGATAGAATTAAAAACTACTTTTTTTTTTGACAAAAGGGCCAAGAAGAACAATAAAAAATAAATAGAAAAAAAGACCACATTGAAATTATTTTTATCATTGAAAAAACAAAAATCATAAATTTGATTTGAAGAATAAAATTAAAAGCCATAAAATACTTTAACAAAAGGACAAAGAAATAAAATAAGAAATAAAAAAAATATAAGAACCAAATTAAGATGTCATATATATACAAATTAAACATCAAGGATTAAGTTGAAAATAAACAAAACTTCAACTTAAGGTAAAATGAATAAAAAACAGTAATCAAAACTAAAAGATATGAATATGAAATAATTGTAACAACGAGGATCATCATGCATTTATCGAGATAGGTGAGAGAAATGAAGAAAGGAAAAAAAAAAGTAATTGATGACACACCGGTTATATTTAAAGAACACACGCTGTCTATAATAAAATAAGAGTTGACGAGTAATAAACTAAGATGACAAAAACCATTTTAACCACCACATGCTGCACCCATACAACACTTGCGTGCAGCTTTTCAAATATAAAATTATTAATTTAATATTAAATCACGTTACTACTCTCAACTAAACTTATAATCAATAAAAGAATCGAGGTTGAAATATCAACTATAATGAATTCAATATCCTGACTCCATAATTCAAATATCAAAAGACAAATCAGCAATAACCAATACACTATAAAAATACCAAAATAACCCTATTTCAAATACTTGTATATTTCTATGGATTGAACAAAATGGTCATTATAGTATATGGGTGTGTCGCCCCCGACATCGCGGCGGCCCTAAAAATAATCTTGATTATGGAAAAAGAATATATATCTGGCATCTGGTTCTTTTAAGGGAAAATGTCTTGTTTTAGGAGTCGCCACCTAGTATTATGGTCACTAGGAACCCTAACCGGTCAACAGAGATTCTATGGCTCGGGATTGGTTACGTAAAAAGGAAGATATTATCACCCCTTAAACGTTCTGCTTGAGGCAGATTGCATTGCTGGTTTTGTCTTAAATTGCTAAACGTTTATTCGCTTATGCTATGATGATTTGTTTATAATATTCCTGACTCTGGTGCCAGTGAATATTCGAGCTCGAATAATTCCAACTCTGGCGTTGGTAAAAATTCGTAGCTACGAAAAAAAAAATTAGATCAATATTTTTTATTCTTTACTCTAGCGCCTAGTGAATAAATAAATAAAAATAAATTTATTTTTACACATGCACATATATTTTTTTATTTTTCTAGCTAAATAAAATAAAATACAACGAATAAAAATAATATAAATTTAAACCTGTATTTTTATTCCTGACTCTGGCGTCAGTGAATAAACCAATAAATTTACATTTTTTTATACATTTTTTTTTTATTTTTTCTACCTTTTTTATTTTTTTGTTTTTCTATTTTTATTTTTTTATTTTTTTGGGCTGGGCCTGGCTCAGCCCATGTGGGGGCTGGCCTGCTGGGAATTTGTTTTGATTCTGGGTTTTCGTTGTTTGCAGGGACGAAGGCAATGGCAGAGCCAATACTCGTCTCTGTGTATTGCTGCTCTCTTGTTCTCTCTGTCTCTCTGTGTATTATTTCTTTCTCTGGATTTATGCTCTGTTTTTCCTCTGTTCTTTTCTCCAGTTTCTGGTTTTTCGTCTGGGTTTAGCTTCAGTTTTTTTTTCCTCTCCGTCTCTCTCTGGTTTTTTCGTGACTGGGCTTCGCTTCCTCCCCGGTTTTGCTCTTTTTTGCCTCTGGTTTTCGGGTTTTTCTTTTTCCACTCTCTACTCGGTTCTGCCCTCTTTTTCTCCCCTTTCAGTCCAATTCCCCAGCTTTGCCCCAGTTTTTTCTTTTCTTCTCACCCCCTGTTTCTGTTTTTCTCCTCCTCTGATTTTCGGCCCCTCCTCCTCTGTTGCTGAGGCCTTTTTCTGGGTTTTGTTTGAGTCTTATTTCCGGTTTTTTTTGGTTCAATTTTCTCTGCTTTTGGGTTCCTTTTTTGGCTCCTCTTTTTTCTTCGTTGTTCCTCTGCTTTATAGAGTCTGATCGGTGGTAACGGATGGCATGTAGAGGGACGACAACATTAAAACGTCCTTAACTGAGGTGAGCGGATGATTACTGCCCATAACTGCTGGAAACGGTCTCCGGTTAAAGAAGAAGAAGATGAACAGTGCTCTTTCAAACGACGCAGTTTTGGTATATGAGGTGGCCATTTGCGTTTTGGCCCTTGAAGTTTTAAACGTTTTGTAATTAAGCCCCTATTTCACACTGTAATTGGCCCCCTGCATTTGCGCGCAATTTTCAATGTAGTCCTTGGATTTTAATTTTGCAATTTTTACCCCAAACTTTAATATCTCTTCAATTAAGTCCCTGAATAAGTTAATTTAATTAAATTCAAAGTCCAATTAAGTCTAAAACTTATCAATTCTCCAATTAAACCCTTAATTGGATTAATTAAATTAATTCCAAGCTCAATTAAGTCTCAAAACTTATCAATTCTCCAATTAAACCCTTAATTGGATTAATTAAATTAATTCCAAGCTCAATTAAGTCTCAAAACTTATCAATTCTCCAATTAAACCCTTAATTGAATTCATTAAATTAATTCCAAGCTTAAAAGATTAATTTCAACGTTTAATTAAATCCCAAAACTTCCAATCATGTTGCCCTTAACCCAAATTTTAATTCATTCTTCATTTATTTCATTTTACTTGCTTTTCATCATTATTATTTTTTTCATCATCATTTTTTTTATATCCTTTTCAGTAAATGAAATAATAATAATAATTAAAATAAAGGGTCAAAATTTGGGTTATGACAGTTGCCCCCTCTTTATAATATTTACTATACAAAGATATTGGAAAATTTCATTTTCTTTTAGCTTTGTGTAGTAAATTTATAAAGAAAAGTAGATACAAAAAGAACCTTTGCTTTTTTTTTATTTTTAGTCTTGAAAACTTCGAAAACAATAGATTGACACACGACCTTTACAGAGAGATGTAGAAATCAAGAAACAAATCATTTGGAAGACGACCCACTTTTTTAGTTTTTGTTTTTTTGTTTTTTTTTTGTTGTTTTTTTTGTTTTTTTTTTGTTTTTTTTTTTTAAAAAATGGATTAAATTGTTTTGGGCAACCTGTCCGATGATAAAAGAACGCGAAAAGGGTTTCGCGAGTGGTCAAATTGTTCCAGGCGACCTGCCCGATAGGAAGAGTAAAACGCGAAAAGGGTTTCGCGAGTGGTCTAATTGTTCCAGGCGACCTGCCCGATGAAGAATAAAATGCGAAAAGGGTTTCGCGAGTGGTCAAATTGTTCCAGGTGACCTGCCCGATAGGAAGAGTAAAACGCGAAAAGGGTTTCGCGAGTGGTCAAATTGTTCCAGGCGACCTGCCCGATAGGAAGAATAAAACGAAGATTTTTTTTCTCTTTTTTCTCTTTTTTTTTTTTACAAATATAAAGAAAAGGGTCTCGTTGTAATGGGTGACCTACCCAAAAAGAAAGGGTCTCATTGTGATGGGGACCTACCCAAGTAAAAAGAGAAAGGAAAATGAGGGCTCGAATGCACTCAAAAGGATGGTTAAGGGCTCGAAAGCGCGCTTGAAAGGAAAGCGAGGGCTCAAAGGCGCTCAAAGGGGAAAGCGAGGGCTCAAAAGCGCGCTCAAAGAGAAAAGCAAGTGCTCAAAGGCACTTAAAGAGGAAAGCAAGTAGGAAAGCGAGGGCTCAAAGGCGCGCTCAAAGAGGAAAGCGAGGGCTCAAAGGCGCGCTCGAAGAGAAAAGCAAGTGCTCAAAGGCACTCAAAGAGGAAAGCAAGTAGGAAAGCGAGGGCTCAAAGGCGCGCTCGAAGAGGAAAGCGAGGGCTCAAAGGCGCGCTCGAAGAGGAAAGCGAGGGCTCAAAGGCGCGCTCGAAGAGAAGCGAGGGCTCAAAGGCGCGCTCGAAGAGAAGCGAGTAGGAAAGCGAGGGCTCAAAGGCGCGCTCGAAGAGGAAAGCGAGGGCTCAAAGGCGCGCTCGAAGAGAAGCGAGGGCTCAAAGGCGCTCGAAGATGAAAGCGAGGGCTCAAAGGCGCGCTCGAGAGAAATAAAGGTTTGAAAGCGCCCTAAAAATGATGATCAAAAGCTCGAGGGTGCATTTGAAGGGAGGTAAGGCTCGAAGGTGTTCTCGAAAAGGGAGGTAGGGTTAGGAAACGCAATACCTTGGATGGTCAAGGGCTCGAAGGCGCATTTGAAGGAGATAAGGCTCGAAGGCGCACTTGAAAGGAGATAAGGGCTTGAAAGCGTCCTAAAAATGATGATCAGAGGCTCGAAGGCGCATTTAAAGGAGATAAGGGCTCGAAGGCGCACTTGAAAGGAGATAAGGGCTTGAAAGCGCTCTAAAAATGATGATCAGAGGCTCGAAGGCGCATTTAAAGGAGATAAAAAAAACACAGAGATTTTTCAGTTGACCTAATCCTCATGGGCGGCCTGTCCAGGTTGAAAAATTTTCAAAAAATGAAAAATTTTCAAAAGCAATTTCAACCTTTGGCCATTTCAAAGTTGGCCATTTCAAAGTTGGCCTTCCACTTGATGGATTCCGTTGGAATTTTCTGTAATGAAATTTGCAAAACTCATTGTTCAATGTCTCAAAGATGATATGCATGCATCTTTACCTGTTGTGAAATATAGGCCCCCATTTCTTCTTAGTCTTCTTGTTGCTTGATTGGGGAGGACTTGCTACCTCTGATTTGGGTCCTCTTTGTTGCTTGGCTTCTAGCCCACTCGAGTTGGCCTATGTAAGTTTATTTCCAGATTTGTTTGCACAACTTAGCCTTTGTGGTGCCCATCGTGACCCACTTGCTTGCTGAAGGTTTTTTTTTGACTCGTCAAATAATTTGAGAGGATCACTCATTACTCCTCGTTTCACTGCTAGAAACATTCGGTGTCACTTGCTGAAATGATCAAACTGTCTTTTGTAAACCAAAATGCCCCCTTGTCTGGTTGTAGGAAATTACCATCTTATTTTCTAGAATTTTTCCTTCTAAACACAATGTTACCCCCTTGTATTGGTCATTGCCCCCAAGTGTGCTTTGTCAGCTACTTAGACAAATAATGGTTTTAAGAGGCCATTCTCTCATTTCTCTCCTTTTCAGTTTGGTGAAGGAATATGGGTCTAGAATGAATCTTGAAATCTTGATCTTGCATTTTGAAAACAAAAATTATTTCGATGTGAATCTAAAACAATTTGCTTTTGAAATCTTGCAACTCCTTGGTTATTTTCTTTCTTGGAAAATAGATTATTTGCTCTTGTGTTTGGCAATGAGGTTTTCGATGAAAATGCATCATGACATGACCTTTTGTTTCAAAGTGAAGGGCTCAAGAAAAAGCTCGAGGTTTTGTATGAGTAATATTTGTCTCTTTTTAAACATTCATTTTTATCAGCATGAATAATAATGAGTAGTTTACTCTTGATGTCATGAATCTTACAAAAATGTATTCTTTGCATTTTGAGAGCATTGTTTATTGTTCTAGGTTGCTTGCTTGCTTGATTAGAAAGGACTTCTACAAGCATGTAACGTAGGCTGTGGTTCTTGGTTATGAAAGAAAAGGATTCATAAGGCTCAAAAAGTGTTTCAGGGTTTCAAAGACTGAGGATCACTATCAACAGTTTGACTCTTGACGTCATTCATATTTTCTTTTGCCGCTCTTCTTTGATTTGCTGCTTTTTCTTTTTTATTGCTTTGCTAAGGCATACTCACTTTATCTTGGATGTCACTTTTTCTAATGATTTGGGCATGCCCCCTAGCATTTGAGTTTCTTGAGCTCTTATGCCTTTTTGGCTTTCTCACGGCATTTTCTCTTTTCTTATTGAAATTTTCTCTTGCCCCCCAGTGTGGGGTGTGATCCTAGTCGGGATTCGTTTTCATGAAAGAAAAATTATTCAGGCTCAAAAAGGGATCGCAAGGGATGTACTTATTTCAGAAAGTGAAAGGAATAACAAAGATGGCCTTTTCCTCATTTCAAGCGCAAGCAGCTTATGATCAATAAACTTTGACCTCATCCAATATGATGGTTTGGTCTTTGCAAAGATGCATTTCAAGGGTTATGAGCAACGAGTTCACTACATACCATTATTCATACATTTAAAAACACATGATTCAAAAGTCATGGGGTAAGGGTGTTTATTCATTTCATTTTTTTTCTTTTTTTTTGGTTTATAATAGTCACCTCAATGATGGAGTTGCTTGATTCAATTGTCATTCTACAAGTAGAATGTTAAAAATATCATTTTTGAAAGAACATCAATTTATTTTTGAAATCAAAACGCCAGATCAAATTTTCAAGACTCCAATAGAGAAACTGATTTTGGTAAAAGGGATGAATTGAGTCTATGAGATCACGCGAGGCTTCAAAAGTGTATTCATGAGTTCTTATAAGAAAACTCTCTTAATCAGATGAATAATGCTTGGTCGTGAACACAATTGAATGACAAACTCATTATTTCATTGAAGCTTAGGAAAATAAGTTCAATAACAAAGATCTTATACCAACATGAATACTGGCATGATAACACATAAAGGGGCTAAACATTTAGTGATCATTGATTGGAATTTCCAGAATCTTTCAATCACTCATTCTTCTTGACAAGGGTATCTTTTCAGCAGTTAGTTGAAGCCATATGCAGATCATTCTTGGCCTAATATCATCGTAGCTTTTTCTTCAAGATATTTGATTTCTAGGAGTCGGTATGAAAAAATCAGCTATAGGAATGATAAGTGCCTTGACAACCACCTTCAGTGTCCTTTCCTTTTTCAGTGAAACCGTTTTTTTCAGTTGGATCAACAATTTTACCTAACCCAATGGCTTGTTCAATCCTCTCAGCTATAACAACTAAGTCAGCAAAATGTTTGTGCAGAGCTTCTAACCAGGTATTCAAAGTACGGGGCCTTGAAAGTGTTGACAAATAAGTTGATCATCTCTTTTTCCAACAAAGAAGGGTTAACCTGTGCGGCAGCCTCACGCCACCTTTGAGTATATTCTCTAATGGACTCCGTGTTATTCTTCTCCATAGCTTGCAAGCTTAACCGATCAGGGCCCACGTCTATATTGAACTTATATTGCCTCATGAAGGCATCAACTAAATTCTTCCATTTTTAACCTTGGTATTATCCAATCGCATATACCAAGTGAGGGCAGCGCCACTTAAGCTGTCTTGAAAGAAATGAATTAGCAATTTCTCATCATCAACCACCTCGGCCATTTTGTTGCAGTATGCTTTAAGATGAGTTATAGGGCATTGAGTTCCTGTATATTTGACAAATTCTGGCACTCTAAAATTTTTGGGAATGACAATGTTGGGCACCAAACACATCTCGGCGGCTTTCATCAGGTCACACAAATGGTTTCCTTCAACTGCCCTTATCCTATCTTCTAAGGCAGTCCATTTTTCCAAACCCTCTTCTTTCACCATCTTGCCCTTTTGAGATTCTTTCTCGGTAGAATCAATGGTAAACAACATTCTTGAGGGGTATGCTGGCTGGAAATGCATAGCTTGTTGAAATTCAGATGACCCCCTATTTGCCCCAGATTCTGTGGATCGAAATGAGTTATATGCATATCTTCAGGCTGAGTTATAAGTGTTGCTTTTCCGGATTTATCTCTCAAGGCTTGCTCGAGTAGACTAGTAAGCCTTGCGACTTCTTCTTTAAGATTATCCATCTCTTTTTGATGTTGGGCTTCCAACCGAGCTCTTTCTTTCGTTTTCCATTTGTCTTTTTCTCGAACGGGTGTTATAGATGAGTTTCAATGGGGAACCTATATTTCAACCTGGTAATATGTAAAATCATGCAATTTATGCAAAAATATTGATAAAAAATAATAATAAAAAAAATGTGTATGAAATGCAAACTTGCCCTTCACGGGGTGACAACCTAGTAGGAAGATCCTAATTGTTGAGTGCATCAAGGGGTTGGTCATTATCTAGTTTCAAAGGGTCTCTTGCATGCTCAGTGATCGTCCATGAAAGGTCGACATGAGGCTTACAAGTAGTGTGAAGATAGAGGCCCTGAGTAATATCAGTTTGGCATATCAACCACTTCCAAGTAAACAATCAAGCGAGAGTTGGATAGTTTCACGAGTCTTACCCAGGCTAAAGCCATTGGGGTACCGTTACTCCCCCACTTATCCTAGTTTGTAAAGTGTGTGCTTCCAAAGTGATGCATGACAACATAAAAAAGGATGCATGCTAAAGCAGTAAATGCAGGAAAAATAAACAAATAAACACAACAAACAAAATAGCAATAATAAGACAAAAGACAAAGCTTAATCCTAAGGTCCCCAGTGGAGTCGCCATCCTGTCGCACCCGACATCGCGGCGGCCCTAAAAATAATCTTGATTATGGAAAAAGAACATATATCTGGCATCTGGTTCTTTTAAGGGAAAATGTCTTGTTTTAGGAGTCGCCACCTAGTATTATGGTCACTAGGAACCCTAACCGGTCAACAGAGATTCTATGGCTCGAGATTGGTTACGTAAAAAGGAAGATATTATCACCCCTTAAACGTTCTGCCTGAGGCAGACTGCATTGCTGGTTTTGTCTTAAATTGCTAAACGTTTATTCGCTTATGCTATGATGATTTGTTTATAATATTCCTGACTCTGGCGCCAGTGAATATTCGAGCTCGAATAATTCCAACTCTGGCGTTGGTAAAAATTCGTAGCTACGAAAAAAAAATTAGATCAATATTTTTTATTCTTTACTCTAGCGCCTAGTGAATAAATAAATAAAAATAAATTTATTTTTACACATGCACATATATTTTTTTTATTTTTCTAGCTAAATAAAATAAAATACAACGAATAAAAATAATATAAATTTAAACCTGTATTTTATTCCTGACTCTGGCGTCAGTGAATAAACCAATAAATTTACATTTTTTTATACATTTTATTTTTATTTTTTCTACCTTTTTTATTTTTCTGTTTTTCTATTTTTCTATTTTTATTTTTTTGGGCTGGGCCTGGCTCAGCCCATGTGGGGGCTGGCCTGCTGGGAATTTGTTTTGATTCTGGGTTTTCGTTGTTTGCAGGGACGAAGGCAATGGCAGAGCCAATACTCGTCTCTGTGTATTGCTGCTCTCTTGTTCTCTCTGTCTCTCTGTGTATTATTTCTTTCTCTGGATTTATGCTCTGTTTTTCCTCTGTTCTTTTCTCCAGTTTCTGGTTTTTCGTCTGGGTTTAGCTTCAGTTTTTTTTTCCTCTCCGTCTCTCTCTGGTTTTTTCGTGACTGGGCTTCGCTTCCTCCCCGGTTTTTGCTCTTTTTGCCTCTGGTTTTCGGGTTTTTCTTTTTCCACTCTCTACTCGGTTCTGCCCTCTTTTTCTCCCCTTTCAGTCCAATTCCCCAGCTTTGCCCCAGTTTTTTCTTTTCTTCTCACCCCCTGTTTCTGTTTTTCTCCTCCTCTGATTTTCGGCCCCTCCTCCTCTGTTGCTGAGGCCTTTTTCTGGGTTTTGTTTGAGTCTTATTTCCGGTTTTTTTTGGTTCAATTTTCTCTGCTTTTGGGTTCCTTTTTTGGCTCCTCTTTTTTCTTCGTTGTTCCTCTGCTTTATAGAGTCTGATCGGTGGTAACGGATGGCATGTAGAGGGACGACAACATTAAAACGTCCTTAACTGAGGTGAGCGGATGATTACTGCCCATAACTGCTGGAAACGGTCTCCGGTTAAAGAAGAAGAAGATGAACAGTGCTCTTTCAAACGACGCAGTTTTGGTATATGAGGTGGCCATTTGCGTTTTGGCCCTTGAAGTTTTAAACGTTTTGTAATTAAGCCCCTATTTCACACTGTAATTGGCCCCCTGCATTTGCGCGCAATTTTCAATGTAGTCCTTGGATTTTAATTTTGCAATTTTTACCCCAAACTTTAATATCTCTTCAATTAAGTCCCTGAATAAGTTAATTTAATTAAATTCAAAGTCCAATTAAGTCTAAAACTTATCAATTCTCCAATTAAACCCTTAATTGGATTAATTAAATTAATTCCAAGCTCAATTAAGTCTCAAAACTTATCAATTCTCCAATTAAACCCTTAATTGGATTAATTAAATTAATTCCAAGCTCAATTAAGTCTCAAAACTTATCAATTCTCCAATTAAACCCTTAATTGAATTCATTAAATTAATTCCAAGCTTAAAAGATTAATTTCAACGTTTAATTAAATCCCAAAACTTCCAATCATGTTGCCCTTAACCCAAATTTTAATTCATTCTTCATTTATTTCATTTTACTTGCTTTTCATCATTATTATTTTTTTCATCATCATTTTTTTATATCCTTTTCAGTAAATGAAATAATAATAATAATTAAAATAAAGGGTCAAAATTTGGGTTATGACAGGGTGAATAATAAAAAATGAGAGCAGTGAATACTCCTCGTGTTTTAGGTGTTTGTTAATGTATATATTTTTATTATTATTTTATAATAACTACTTGTGGTGACTCAAGTGGTTGAGATACGCGTGCAAGGACGGAGATCACGGGCTCGAACCCGCCACTTTAATAAACCAAAAAATAAATAAAGAAGGTACAAGTGCGCGGGCCGCCGCCTGGCCCACATTTCCCCCAAAAGCCAAAAGAACAGCTGTTGCAGTTAAGAACCAAAACACGTAATATTTACGTAAAAGGAAAGGGATCTCTAATTTCTAATCCATTGATCTGAAATGGAAGTTTTATGCTATGCACAATCAAGATTGCGAAAAATAAGGTTGGTGCCTCTCTCTCTCTCTCTTCAGTGCACTCAAGGTAATTGCCACGTCACTGGATTGGAGAATTGTGGGGCGCAAAAAAGAAAAAGAAAAAAAAAATCTCCGAAATTCAAGCGGGGGCCTATTTCAAGCTCACCTAACCCAAAGTCACAAACACACGCTCCTAATACAATTGAATTCGGAAAAACCTGTTCGTCCTGGCCTTGGATTTTTCTCTCCATTACAGAAAAGCTTTTAGCACCGCCGCAACACAAATCGAAATTGTTGACAAAAACATGCTTGCAGGTCTCTGTCTCTCATACGTCTTTGTTTTCATGTGATTAACTTATAATGCACATTAACCGTTCGCTGAATCTCCTCAGAGAGATGCTATGTTTCATTACGAAGTGAAAGATTCTTTTTCTATATCATAACATCTACTAGGTTGTTACCTTCGTTGATAAATGGAAAGGAAGTTAGGCTGGAGGCATAATTTAAAATTTCACTGTGCATTGTGCTTCACAATGATGCAAGTCTGAACTATCCATCCATCATACTAGTTTAAAGCACAACATTCTGTTTGGTTTTTAATGAACTGAGCATTGTAAATGCATTTTCTTTTGGAATAAAGATTATGAAGTCTTCCGGTTTTTCAATGATCTTTGGTCTTTATTGACAGGGTTGACTACCGGAGGTCACTTGCAGCTAAAATTTGTCAACTTGCAAAGAAGCCATGTTCATGGTAGTTTCTGTCCTCTGTTATTTTAGAATATAACATTCCTTTGTTTCCGCCCGTTCCAATTAGAACCCCATTTACCTCAACAGACAAAAGATTAAACCCCAATCCATGTCTCCGGTGCATTATATATGCAAGATAAATAACTCTTATGCATGTTCTTTTTGAATGTCTAGATGAGATTTTGATATTGTATATTTAAAGAGTCGAGAATGCTGAGTATTTGCAGGTCTGGTTGGGAGTGAACTGAACTTCTCGATAATTACATCCCATTCAAGGAGTAAGGTTAATTGCATTTCCACCCCACCAAAGAAAGCCGCCTTTACTCATGAAGAACATGAAAAGAAGTGTCCTTTAGTTAAAATGTGCGGGATTACCTCAGTTCGAGATGCTTCGATGGCAGCTGAAGTTGGTGCTAATTTTATTGGGATGATTCTTTCGCCCAACTCAAAACGTTCCATTTCACTTTCAGTTGCAAAGGAAATTTCGAAAGTTGCAAGAGAATATGAAGCAGCACCGGTAGGGGTGTTTGTGGATGATGATGCGGACACAATATTGAGAGCCGCGGATGCAGCAGACCTTGACTTCGTGCAGGTATATGTTTTGGACTTTTGACTACTTCGTGTGTAGTATATCATTTTGGTTTCTGACTTTGATGTTCTATTATTCAGCTTCACGGGAAAGGTTCACGGGCAGCTTTTCATGATTTAATGGGAAAAAATCGAATCGTGTATGTTCTCCATGCAAATGAGAATGGAAACCTTCTAAATCAAATTTCAGATGAAGAATGTTCTTTGGTTGATTGGATTCTTGTGGATAGCGCAACAGGTGGCAGGTAAGAAAATGATTTACCTTCATGTATAGCACATCCATCATCTCCATATACTCCGTTGCCCATCAATATTGAGGTTTAAAAATATAGAATTCTGGTACTAATTCATTTGATGCATTATATTCAATGAACTCCACGCTCAGGAACTGAATAGTTTTCCATGGTCCACCATGAGCAAAACCCAGTAGATTGTGTGCAGGATGATCAATAAAACCTCAATTTGCATCTTATTTACATATCCTGCATATACGTAACTCACACTCCCACTATCGTTTTCTTTGGCATTGCCAATCTTGTTTAAGATTTCTTCCTCGAATAAACTTATGATGCTGTTTGTAGTGGCAAAGGATTTAACTGGACGGGGTTTGAATTACCACCTATCAAAAGCAAGAACGGATGGCTCTTGGCGGGAGGGATTAAGCCTGAAAACGTTAGCGAAGCTCTCTCTCTCCTCAAACCTCACGGTGTTGATGTTAGTAGTGGTATCTGCGGCTCGGATGGCATTAATAAGGATCGATCACGAATAGTGTCCTTTATGAATGCCGTACATTCTGTACGCTATTGATTGGCCACAAGGAAAAAGAAACCACTCCTGACCGCGTCACTTGGAACCTGATCTGCAATATGCCGGTATTACTATCATCTCATTCTATGGAGTTATCTAGTTGAATATGGACGTAGCACGGGTCGGGTCTGAGATGGAAATCCAAGCTTTTAAACCACGAGGCAGCTCCTCGAAGTGTATTTTAATGTATTATTCAAAGATTTCAGAATGGATATCTATAAGATGCTACCGACGTAACGAAGGTAATAAAGATAGTGTGGGAAATTGTTTTTTTAAATATCTTTTATTTAAAAAAATTAAAATAATATGTTTTTTATTTTTTAAAATACTAAAAAAATATAATTTTAAAAAAAATCAAATTTAAATAAAAAAATCAAATTTAAATAAAAAAATAAAATTTAAAACTCTTTAATTACGGTGTCATTACTTTAACTATGTAGTTTTTTTTGTAATCCATTCATAGATTCACAAGTTTTGAAAATCAGTCACAAACCCAATATTGATCACACAAGACCCTATATTTTCATTTATTGATCATCCAGGGTCCTTCCATCCATGCCCATTAACAACTCGAACTAAATCTAAGAAAAACAGAGAAAAAAATGGAATTTTTCTTTTCAAAAAGAAAGGAAATTAACTAGATAATTAATCCTAGCACTAAACTCCTTACAAATTCTCGACCGAACGTAACCAAAATTCTCAACCTCAAGTTTGAGCCCCGCCCCCCCCCCCCCCCCCCCCCCCCCCCCCCAAATTCCGCACATCAGGCGTTTCCTCCAAAAGTTTCGTTGTGGTTTTTGTCACGGAGTCACCAATCTCAATACCACAAACTTTGATTTCCACTTGATAAGCCCCCCCCCCTCTCTTCATGATTGTCATTACGACCTTGAGTTTTGCCTTTTTTTTCCTTTCTTCTCTTTTCTTATTTAATAGCTAATGCTTCCCCGTTGCAAGGGTTATTCCTATTTTTATTTTATTTTAGAAAATTGTTCTTTTTTTTCAAATATAACAAACAATATATTTTTTCCCCTAAATGTCATGATATTTGAGGTAATAATATTTTCTGAAAATTGGTGATATTTTATTATATTTATCATAAAAAAACACAATCTTTTGGTAATTATTATGATTATTTTTTTAGATCTTTTTAATTTAAATTTATTATCTGTGTTTTTTGTATGGTTTTTAATGGTATTTTCATCCATTTTAATAAGATTTTTTTTACAATGATCATATATATTGTAGTTCACATACATTCTAAAAAACACACATAATTTCCCGACAATTAATATACATATTGATTAATTTATTGTTTTATGTTTTCATGCGATTTTATTTAATGATAGTTTTATCTATTCAACACACAAATTTTTATTTTATATATATATATATATGTATATATTGAATTTATGTTTATTATTTTATATTTTTGTGTGTTTTTCCTTTATTTTTATAAGATTTTATTATAAATTGATAATATATATAAAAACAAAGCCCGCATACTACATACACAACCGCATAGACCTATCAACATAAAAAATAAGAGGAGAGAAGCCAAAGATGTCGATTTTCTATTACAATGACGTCACAAATATAGTAAACTTCTTGTGTCCATGTTGCAGTGGCTGAGATTTACCATCTGCGACACCTCTTATCAGATAAGAAAGAGAAGAAAAGAAAAAAAACGCGTGGCAGAATGAATGGATGTCCCAATGGCTGAGGACAATGCTGCCTAATTGTCAGAAGTTAAATGACTTGATATTATAGAATCCTGGCTTGGTAGGCTTCCCTTGTGATGCCCAGAAGCTTTGGTTTCTTCACTCTGTTTTCTCTGGTCCACAGAGCTCGGGGTCTGTTTGATAATATAAAACATCTCCAGTATTACTAACATAGTGATCTTGTTTCATGCTTCTTACAAGTGTTCCCAACAAGTAAAATGGAAGAGGTTCCGATTTCCTTGGTTCGCGGTAATACTTCCCGAGTACAGGCTTAGCTGCTTCTGTCTGTAAAAGATCAAAATGAACAATCATTGCAAGCAGAAGAAAGTGGACCCCTAAAGAAACACAACAACAATTAAGGTGCAAACCATAACGCCACTTACTGCTTCAACTAAGTGGTAGTGTGGGATTTGAGGGAAGAGGTGGTGAATCACATGGGTCCCAATATCATGGTGGATGTTGTTGATCCATCCATAGTCACGGTCAAGTGTTGTAAGGCCTCCCCTCAGATAGCTCCATTCCTACTGACAGCCAGAAAGTATTAGAGGTTAGCTCAGATAATTTAACCCCACTGAACTTGTATATCTCGAGGAAAAATAGACAATTTGGTAGGAGAAGAAAAATGACCAGATGTTGATAAGTAATGGAAGACCAAAGGCTAAGGAGATTCGTCTTCCTACCTTTCCACGATACCAAGGAAGTTTTTCATCATGACCATGGTGATGCAAATAAGTGACCAGGTCCAACCACATAACAAAAATCTGCATTTATAGGCAAATCCAAAAGTATGAACATAAGCACTAAAGAAGAATTGACTTGTAGCAATTCTAACAAATGACAACGAGATACGTGAAACCCAAGAGCTAAACCTACCCAGTAGGGAATACCATAGAGTTTAAGCACTTGGAAAGGACCCATTACAAAGGATAAACAAACAAGCAATGCTGCCATTGCAGTCCAACTGGCGGTTGAGGTAATGACATCTTTCCTCTCATTTGGGACAAACAAATCACTGTCTGGATGGAAATGAGAGCCCTTCTTTCCTGGACTTCTACTCCACTGTATGGTCATTGAAACCCGCATCACATAACAGTCATCAATCTATTAAAAAAAATTATCTCCTAAAGTTAATTACTGGATTTGGCTAACCAAGACGCAAAAGGCTCACCAGATAGACAGGGTAGGCAAGCATAGGGAAAGGCAAAGTGAATCTCAATTTTCTTGTGACATTATCCAAACTCCTGTAAATTTTCTCAGGCAACTACAATAACAAATAGTATACATCAATGAGTTCCGAGTTTGAAAGAATTGAAACAATATTACTTGAAACTAAGAGGTCAATATTCACAAAAACTCACTGGATGCCAAGATTCATCATTCTCAACATGTCCATGGTTTTGATGGTGGGTTCTGTGGCTAATTCTCCTGAAATAATTATCAAAATTGCTAGTATATGAGCATACCAGATTGTATTGAATAGGTAAATACTAAATTGCTAAAAACTAAACAGGACACTGAAATACTTGAAATTTAGCAGGTATCGCAGCAACATACCATCCATGATAAGGGACAAGGATTGAAGAATGAAGGAGATGACCCACCACACTATTAAGCTTTGGATTATTTGAGAAGCTCCCATGACCACTGCATAATTATAGAGAAACGCAGTCAATGTTAGAAACAAATAAATAGGCACCTCAAATGCAGCACCAGAACACAAGGAAAGCTGCAAATCTAGTGTTAGAAAAATAAAATAAAATGGCCATAACATTTCCTATAGAAAGAAATAAAAATTCAAGCTCAATAAACGAAAAACATATGAATTTACCAATCATGGCCAAGAACAAAGAGGGCCCAGAACATGGTCCCCTGAGCAAACCAGTAAAGTGGCCAAACAACCCAATTGTTGAAGTAAGCAGCAATAGCAGCCAATCCAAAAACCACAGCAACATCTCTCACAACATAGCTCATTGATATCCATGGATTTTTAACCCAACAATGCTTTGGTATAGCAGCTCTTATATCAGATAATTTGAAAGGTGGTGGTGCACCAGGGTCAAAAAATCCACCTTCCTGTTCATTAGCACCATTAACGCTTTCTCTTTCTCTGTCTTCCTCTTCACATACTGGAACACTAACCGGAACAGCAACATTTAACGCCCAGTTTCTTTGTCTAGAACAACTTGAGACCTTGAAAGGAGAACCAAGATTGCAACTTTTGGAGTCTGGTGGCTGTCTAAGCTTTAAAAGGTTTGTACTTTTTGATGTTAAGCCGGTTCTGCTTTGAGGATAGATTCTAGGAAGGGGTCTTAGGCCACATTCTGATAAAACCCAGCTAGCCATTGAAGACCAAGAAGCAGAGAATGCAAGTGTATTCAGTTCTTGCTATCTCAGTTCATGTAAGAAAATAGAAGAATTGAAGCCTATATAAAAAGTGAAAAGAAAAGGTACAAAATTTGCAAAGTAGATGAAGGGATAACACAAGGGCTTCTCTCCTCCACTGCCAGCAATAAAATTCTCAACTTGTGCTTCTCGTTGCTTGTCCTCTCTCTCTTTTTAGTGTGTCCATGTATGTATACAAACACACACACACACACACACACACACACTTGTGAATGTAACCGTGTTGCTGTCCTGTGGTTCTCTGGTAAAAAGCTTTAGGGCGGTATGTTTTTGTATTTTTTTTTTATATTTTTGTATTTAAAATTAATTTTTTTTATATTTTCAGATTATTTTGATTTTTTAATATAAAAATAATTTTTTTTAATATATTTTCAAACAAAAAATATTTAAAAAATAGTTATTATCATATTCCTAAATATATTTTTATACATAATAGACCATACAAGATCGGGTGTAAAATATCTTTTATTGAAAATATATTACAATAATTTTTTTATATAAATATATTTAAATTATAAAAAATATAAAATATATGAACAGAAATTACCGCACGTTCTAGTTGTTAGAGAATAATATAAATCATATATTTGGACCTCACCTAATAGCTTAAGCTTTTGGGTTGAATTGGTTCTTTGACATGGTATCAGAGTCTTGATGACCAAGTGATCACAAGTTCAAATCTCATCATCCTCATTTATTTGATAAAAATTAAGCACAGTGTAATGTGAGCCTATACAAGTTTCGAATCCAAAGAGCTTTCACTTGAGGGGGTGTATTAAAGAATAATATAAATTATATCTTGAAATCTCAGCTAACAGTTTAAATTTTTGAATTGAATTAATTTTTTCGCACTAGCTAGGTTTTAGTTTTTTTTTTTGTTTTCTTAATAGATTTTGGACTATACGAGGAACACATTCCTCCCCATCTTCGAATTCTGATTCATCCCCGCAAGATTTGAATCGAGATACCCTATTACCTAAGCTGCCTCTAATTGGGTATTTGGGAAATGTGTAGTGGTGTGTGAAAACGAAACATGGATATTGACCCACCGTGTGGTTTTCTTTTCTTCCCGTGGAGAGTGGAACATCACTAGCGTGAAAGGAGAAACCAGCCTGACGTGGTCAAATCTGAAATGTTGATTATACATAGCTAGTTGTGTCAATCATCATCTTACAAGTCAATTCATCTACTCTCATTTTCAGACCTTCCTTGTTGTTAGATTAAGATAGTTTTTTTTTTTTAATAAGAATTTTAATAACTAACCTAGTTTGAATTTTATTATTTTTATTTATATAATAAAAATTAAGCACAAGATAATATAAATCTATATAAATTTTACTTGAAAAAGTTTTTATTTAAAAAAAATATATTAAAAAATAATATAAATTATATCTTAAAATTTCATTTAATAACTTAATTTATTGAATTAAGATGATACTTTTCAATGTTAATGAAGTCCTTTCCATGTTTTCGTTCTGTCATCTGCTTCACGCCATGGCTATTCTCTGGCCCGTGTGGGGAAAGAACCCGCAGGCCACTATTCGATTATAAAAGTTTGCTAATAACTTGTGCGTTTCATTACACTTTTCAGTTTATTCTTGCTTCTCCGACCACTTGGGTCAAGTAAACGCTCATGCAGGTAGGGAAAGCTGATAAGAAGATCGTTAATTTTTCAAGCAACTCAAAGTTTGGAACTATTTGCGTTGTTGTACGTATACCTTACCCCATCATAAATGAAACTCGTCTAGTAACTAGAAATAAATACAATTAAAAATAAATAAATTCTAGATAGAGATATTTTTATAATTTTTAATGGGTGATAGATTTTATCTTTTGATATCAATGGTTACTCCTGCACCATTTCTAAAAACGACTATAATTAAAATCCTATATAATAATATTCTTTCTATTTTAACCAAAACAGGTTTATATATAAACAAATTCGATACGCAAACCCAATACCGCCCATGTCTAAACGTCAAACTTTGAAGCAATATATTTCATTTGTCTCTTTCTAATTTTGTTAATTTGTTGTTTTAGGATGCTTAACAGTGAACTTTATTTTACCTCAACCTCAATAATTTAAAGGGTAAAGTATGATATTAAACGGGTTCAGACCACCCTACAAAAGTAATTTACCATTCCTTTCCCACCCATGAGCTTGCCTCCAGAATCCCATTTTGGCAAAATGCAAGGGGTCCCAAAGAGCACCAAAAACCACTCGAGTAATTAATCAAATATAATATGGGAACTCCAATGGAACGAAACGTTCTCAACTTTATTATTTCTTCTTTTAATACTCTCGGAGTAAACGTGGATCCCTAATGGTCGAAGAGGCGCGGCGCAGACTTTAACCGTGTTCAAATGTCAAGGGTTGGGTTAATGATATAATAATACGTGGTCATCAACTTGCTCATTCCAGCCGATGAAAAGAACATACGGTGTGAAAAGAAAAAAAACAAAATATATAAACGAGTTGCTTTGACTACTCGTAATATACACGAATGGAGGACATCTAAACGATTAAAGAATCAATCATCGAAATATGCAAAGAAGAAACCTGGTACTGATGGTGCCATCCGAAAACGTTAATAGTTGATTCAGGATATGCACGGTCAACGATGCGCTTTCAGGGAAGCCACTATCACATGTTCCACCATTTGCGTTTCTCCATTTGCTTGGCAAGTTCATTTGCCATTGATGCAAAGTTTTCGGCCCCACTTTGCAGCTCCGCTGTACGCTCACTGAGCCTCTGTTGTGAATAATATAAACGAGGAGAAAAGAACAGTTAGGCCAAAGCTAATCACTACAAGAATTTCTCCAGCGTGTATTCTTACAATTTGAAGAAAGTTGATCAATACGTGGTTGATTTAATAGGCCTCCTTAAGCTACTAAACCCGCAAGTTCATAACTGCTTTTAGGTTATCAAACTGCATGCTTCTAATTGTCTTGTTTGTGCTATTCCTGATGTAATTCTTTAACTGCCGTCAAAGCAATAGATTAAACTTCGAAATTAAGACTAAATATCCCCAGAACAAAGTAATTTAACCAGAAATTTTGCCTGTAATACCAAATCCTCAGAGTCGCACAATTAGTTAGGAAAAAAAGAAAAGAAAGGCATGCATTTAAGTCCATTATCGTACCTAAAATCAATTTAATAACAATTGTCTTAACATTCAATGAGAGACTACTAAAAAATAAATAAATGCTGACCTCGATGTATGAAGTTTCCAAGAATTTAGTTCGAATAGGAGATACCATTTGGTAAGGTTAAGATTGCAGCCACTACCAGATGGTCATCAAAAAGGGTGGCACTAATAAACTGTATTACAGGTATCGTTTTATTAGTTTAGGTGCAACGGGGGCCATAACAATTCACGGATAGTTCTTAAAGTGGGGCCCAAATTGTCAGGTCAAGGGGTCCCCAATTGTTAATCTCAGTTTGGTATATAATGACTTGCTGTCGAGATTGCAACCTTATAACGAGGGCATAATTTCAAATATTGAGCCTTAAAGGCAACAAAAACTTCTTCCAGGAGATTCATCCAATGAGTTCATAAAAGGGAACCAAAACTAGTTCTATTACTACCTCAAGTTTTTCCTGGCGTTGTATGAGCTTGTCCTTTGCATGTGCAGCTGCAGCAGAGGCATCCTGCAAAACATAAACGACCATGTCAAAAAATAGATAATCCACAAGTCATCAGCATTTTAACCTTTCATGTTGAATTACCCCCTTCCTATATTTAGCCTTAATTTCATCGGCTGTTCTGAGCTTTGGCTGTGAATCAGTACTTGCACCTTCAAATAATCTTTCCCTTTCTGTTCCCTTATCTGCAGCGCAAGAAGAAGAATGGTTAGCATGAATTAGCAAATCTGCCAAAGTATAAGAAGATTTAGGGTATGCCTTTAGTATCATTCTTCTTCGTTTCAGATGAAGGTGAGACAAATAGAGGTTCATCAATATCAATGTCATCTGCAGCAAACAGAAGCAGAGTCAGGAAAAAGACCAGGTAAGGAAATAGAGATTCTTAGAGCAAGGGGATACAAAACCTATGCTAAGCTCCACAACTTTTTGGCCATCCGCATGGTCGATAGAAGGCTTTAAGAAAGGAGGGCTGGAAAATATGCTCTCTAAATGAGCAAAATCATTCTTACAAACTTCAAGAAGATCTACATGGTGCTCTGCCTTGCTCCCTGGGAAACCCTTAATCAAACCACCTAAAATACCAGAGGAAGCACCCTGCAGCCACAAAAGTTATTAGCATCATGCCCTAAAGTTTTTTTGGGGAAAAATACAGAAAGCCTGAAACATAACTCCAACCTGTGTTATCTTCTGATTGGGAGATAAACTGATTGTGGCATCAGCAGCAGCTGTAAGTAGTTTATCATGAAGGCAAGGCAATGACTCTGGAATCCTAAAATTGCCAGATTTTTGTAAAATTGTAAACTGTCTTTTCAATCAAGGTTCCAGGTCATAGGTAAACAGAAATAACACAACCACATATAAGGGTGTGGAAAAGAGAGAGAGACCTGAAGTGGTTTTCAGAGGCCAAAAGCGATATAGCAGCAAATTCACATCCATTCACCTATAAAACAAAAAAAAAGAAAACCACCAATCCAAGTTAGATATAAAATGCCAAAACTATGGTAGAAGCTGAAAAGAGATTGGGGGGCATAAAATATCGACATCTAACACAAAGTGAACTAAATTTTATTTGGATCACTAAGCTTACATCATAAAAAGTTCAAATAGGTGAATTTATAACAGTACAATAATCATGGCAAAGTAGTCAAAAGTAAAGACTAGATGCAAGTCATATAAGATCAACAACAAAAACAAACAAACAATTTTCGAATAATGCCCCAAAATCTGAAAACATGAAATGGACCTGCAGTATATTAGTTTGAATGCTTTTTTTTTGTTTCCATCATCTTAGTTATCAGGAGCTGCTCCAATTAGTTTGAATGTTATGCATCATTTGTCACTAAATCATTCAAGCCTATGTTTCCTTCCTCCTTAACCTATATGAGCATCAGCAACAGTCCGATCCATCTCAACTATCTCTATTGACTTAATCAAAATTTATCTCCCAGTCCATACACTAACAAGCATTGCTCATTGCCAATATAAAGACAAGGCTTCAAGAAGGAAATCTTGAATGGAAGGAGACGAAAATATTGAGATGAAATGAAAGAATTGTGGTCGTTTCTGTCTTTATTATAGGCTGGAAGAATCTGTAATTTCTGGGGTTTATGATATTCCATTTAAAAAGAAATACTCTGCTTCATCTCAAGTGTCACTCAACTCTTCTTGGGCCAGTATGAAACGCACAATCATGTTCCAGTTTGGTGAAGACCTATTCATGGCCAAGATATTAAAATAACCAAAAAATGAAATATGTCCTCGGCTAATTATTAAAACCATACCATACCTGCTTCTAAACTTGTCTTCCCTGCCCATTAATGTGGTTGTTGCACCTTTCACCAGTCATTCCAAGATCTATCTCAGTTAACTTAAACCATACACATCTCATTTCAAAGCACCTAAGATTCTTCTATAGAGAGGAATATTTTGCATTTTAAACTAATTTTCCAGGGGATTATCTCATAGTTATAGTTTCTATGGAGTCCATGTTGCCAACATTAGGTATAGATCTCTCACTCTAGACCAATTGTTCACAAACACGACGCTCCTCTGACAAAATAAAAGGAGGTAGAAGGAGAGAATACTTTGAAATTCATTCCTGCAGAATGTATCAGATAGGCAAGGGTGCATCATATCAGCATGTTTCATGCAAGTTGTCAACGAACTTTCACTAGCAGATCTACCAAATCTAAGGTTCCATTTGGTATATAACTTTTGCAAATGAATTTAGGTTATTTTTTTTACTTTTTACTCAAATAAAAGTCCTAGATATATTTGGTTAGAAATATCTTTTTGACAAGAATAAAAAGCTACAAAATTGCATTAAAATTTTGCTTTAACATAAGTAAAATTTTTGTAACATTTAACTTGCTGATTCTACATCACACCTCCTCCTTGAATTTTTTTTTTTGCTTGGAGTCATCTTTTTCCCAACATACTTCCAAGTTAAATTAATAGGAATATATATTGATCGGTATTTTTGTCATTGGTGATTTATGAAAGATAACATTTGAATTATGACTCAGTGAATTGTGAGAGTTTCATTCTTCAAATTTGCAGAAGATGGCAAAAGAAAAAACTATGTGATTCAAAGGTTCCTAAATCAGGAATTTTTGCTGGTAATATAACACAATGAAAATATTTTCTCCGTCCGAATAAAAAATGCAATAAAAAATCTAACCAGAATAATCTGAGCATTTTCAGATGGACATATTGTCTTCTCCATATTAGTCTTGAAGTTCCACCTTAGGATTGACATTAAAGAGCTTTCTACAACCACTTCAAGATCTGGCAAAGATCTGTCTAACATAAAATTAGCTTCTACACAAAAGATTTACTTAGATTCATCAGATGATCAATTTCCACTAAATAAGAGTTATAGAAAACTTAAAAAGCAAATGAAAATTTGCAACATCAATTAAACAAGAGAAGTACAATGAGTGCTTTACCTAATTTCAATCTCTCCGGTCTGATAGAGTAAAATGATCCCACACTCTTTATCGTCCTTCTTGAATGGTGTACTCCAACAGCATGGTTTCATGAGATTTACCTTTCGAATAGGATCACTGTCCACCTAGAATAAGAGGGCTTTACTAAATGGAAAGTGGAGGTACAGAGGGCAAACCAAAGACTTACAGAAAAGGGCACCTCATTCAAAGAATGCAAATGCAATGCATCCTCACAACAAACACAAAGAAGAAAATTTTCTTCTCTCTGCTTAAAGTGGGCTGCTTTAGCAGAGGCCTCGTGGTCAACTTTAAGTGGAGAACTTTCACTGCAAGAAGCAGCTGGGGCAGATTCACTTTTAGTGTCACTTTTCTGAGATGAAACAGATAAATGTTTTCCACTAGACATTTCAGAGATGTAGCTGCCACCCTCTGCTTAGAAAAAATCAGAAATTCATTCGATTTGTTGGAAGCAAAAACACTATTCTCTGCCCAGTTGAAAAAAATACTTGCCTATAATATATATTGAAGGTGACATAAGTTCCGTTGCAGATTTTATTGATTGGGAGCAGAGAATACTACCATTGTTTCCATCCATGACAACAATACAGGCATCTTTGGTCATAGCAAACACTTTTAAACTTACATGATCTTCCACAATTGTGGATCCAGTGTCTTCTGAATTATTTATTAAGTCAATACAATTTGAAAACACAGCCAGAGACTTGACAGGCAAACTGGAGCCAGATAGACTGTCCGTGAGAAATAAAACAGATGATGTACTAGTGTCAAGCATTGCTACCTGAAACATCCAATTGAGAAATCAACTCTCGAAACTAATTAGGTTGATAATTTGGCATTTCAATTAACAAAGAGGGAAAAGAATAAGCAAATGATTCCCACCCGGGCACAATGAAATCCCACAGCAAGTCTGGTTCCAGAATTTGCAAATTGCAATGCATATATAGGAGAACTTAGGAAAGAAAATACAGCTGTACATTGAGGTCCATCCTCTTGGTCCAGAGTGTAGACTGCACAGAAACTAATATGTTAAACTAAAGACTGAAAAAAAAAGGAACTTCAATCATTGCAAAAACAAAGATGCTGTCCATTTTCTCCAGCATTAGTAAAATATTAATCACTTTTGCTCGTTAGACTATCCATTCAAACTGAAACCAGCATCTGATCAAAAGAGAATGAAAAACTCAAATCACGCCATCTTTCTCTATGAGGATTAGCTGCATAGTGCCATTTTGTTGTAAGACCAGTTACTCGTCAGTAAAATGGAATCTTTATAAAATAAACTTCTCTGTTTCAATCTTCAGAGAAAAAACCCTACAATTATCCATGAATTCTTCAAAGAAGAAAAGTGGACTTAAAATAGAAATATGTAGCAGGGGTGGATCAACTTCTAATCAACCAAGTGTGCTGACAGTGCAGATGAACATTTAGAATAGTGAGCAAGAAGAATAAGTCTATCTTCCAACTATCAGGGAAATAACACTTGCTTTCACTGTGAAAAGCTTATTTCAGAATGGAAATCCCAGACTTACAGGTCAAACTGCAAGTTTTAGCATTAGGTCAAACATTTTAGAACCATCTAGAGTCTAAAACTAGCTTCTCTATAATGATCTAAATATTAGTAGTACCTCAACCAATTTCTAAAACCCATACATCTTAGACATTTCTGAAATTTTTTAAACCAAATTTATAAATAAATAAATAAAATAGAGAAAGATGCAGATAAAAAGTATATATAGGATGATACCTTCTTTTTCAGTTTCTGTCACAAACTTCAAACTCATCTCATCAGCACTACATACAAGCTTATATAGACGAACCTACACACTCTCCAAGAGAAATAGAATTACCAAGGCATTAAATTTCAGTAGTCATAAATGAATCACTGACAAAAATTCAACTCTTACCATCACACCAAGAGAAATAGAATTACCAAAGCATTAAATTTCAGTAGTCATTAATGAATCACTGACAAAAATTCAACTCTTACCGTACCACACTCATTGCCAATAGCTAAACATAAGGTAGTGGAGCAAAAATCCAAAGCAGATACTGATGCATTAACATTAGCAACATTGATACCTTTGACCTGTGCATCACACAAATTCAGGGTCCTTGACTATCAATTTCAATTCAATAAGGGATGCATGTCAATGGAATTTGAAAATGAAACTCACAAAATTGTGAAAGTACTAACCTCCGGTCCTAAAACATAAATGAGTGCAAATGTTGGATAGGTGGCATCCCATATTCTTACAGTTCCATCTTGGTAACCAGCTATATATAATCTCTCGACCTGATATTTTTCAGCATCATGAAGTTGGCTAGGAACTCCACCAGTCAAAGGCCAATTGTATTTCCAGAAGAATGTGTTGCTTGAGGTTTTCTAGCAGAAATTGCCTAATAAAAAAAGAAAAAAAATGAGAAAGAAAAACTAGTTTACCAAAGGCACAAGGATTCCAATAAAGAAAAACTAGTTTACCCAAGGCACAAGGATTCCAATCAAACATTTCTTGTGGAAAAGTTATTTTTTGGTTGGAACCATTTATACTCTCAACAGCTGCGCACATAAAAGTGAAGGAAAATGGTAGAAGATTTTAAATTCGTTTTTGCATTTCCTTTTCCTGTCAAGCAAATGAAATCTATTTCATAGCCGCTGGGCTGTGATTAAAAAAAAAATACCTCAGAGAGAGCCTTTGAGAACTTGCCATCTCTAAAGACCAGACCAAATTTTGCTGCAGTCAATTGTGGTTCGATAGTAGGTATAATCATGGGGTAGTGCATTGAAGAAACATAATTCCTTGTCTCTTGTAGGGAGTTGAGGAAGACAAGCAGCGTCATTATAAAAGTGCAGCTGTCCTGGATTAGTTAATACCAAAGTGCCTGAAGTTCCCATCAAGCCACCACTAGGTAAAACAACCATATCAGCAAAAGAACCATTCAGAGTAAGATCAACACGCCCAATGCATTTTAGACTTTCTATTCCAGAAGACCAATCAAGGCTCAAAATCTGTAGAACATAGAAATGTGTTAATATAAAGTGTGCACATCTAGACTTAAACATTGAAAAGAAAGACTGACAGATCTATTGTTGATCTGATTATTGGATTTTTAGTCACTAAAATTCTTGTGAACTCTGATATGCCATAATGACTGGACAAAAATCTAACATACTCGTGAAAAAGGATGTATCAAGTGCTAAGCCACTTTTAGCTTCTGATTCAATGAGTTAACTTTCATTCAAAAAATAGCATTCCTCATCTCAGATATGCCTTCAGGTATTGATGATATAATAAGCAACTATTTTTTTCTCCTTCTATGGATAAAATAAATAAGCTCCTATCTCAGATTATTCATGAAATGTTTCTTAAATCCCCAGTTGGGTGAGACAGGACACCTTGATAGTTTTTCATCTATTAGTATGAGAAATATATAAGAACAAAAAACAAATTGTAAAAAAATTAATCTTAATTTAGAAATCAAACCGTTAGAACTTCTTCAGATCCAATTGCATCACCACCGTAGATAAAGAGCTGGCCACGACACTCATTATGCGGTCTGTGTGAAGACCAATGCAAAACAATGACAGGGAGTCTTCTGTCACCTGTGGATAACTGTAGCTTAACAACATCATTTGATGATTTTGCAGCATGCTTATCTTAGCAGAAGCAGTACTTGATAGGTTCCACAACAATATATCTCCATCAACATAACCAACAGCAAGAACTGACCCATCAGTAGATGCCCAACAGAGGGCAGCTATCTCTTTCTCCAATGGCTCATAGTCTGATCTATCATCAGAAAGCTTGTGTCCTATTTCTTTGTGAGAATCAGCTGTTATTTCACATTTCAATTCAATATCTTTGTTCCCTTTAACTAGAACAACTTTATCTTCAGAGACATCCCAAAGAATCATCAACCCATCCTCATATGCAATCAACACTCTGAAACAAAACAAATTGTTTGAAATGCATGAGAACAGCATAAAAGAATAAGATGTGCATTATAATACAGCTATGCCCTTATTTTATACAGATCTAAAACTCGTGTGATTAGACACATGCACAGAACCTCAGGAGAGAGGGACACTAATTTAATCTTAATAAAGCATACCCTTCTCCATGACATATGGTGCAAGTGTCTGATTCTACATTTATAGAAACATGTTCCATCATATATGCTGATAAAAGCACAAGCATAATTACCAAGTCACCAAACCTTACAGATGGTCCAGAGGCCAGTGTCCAGTCCACATGCCTCTAGAAGCAAATAATTATAATTTATGACGAGAAAAGAGTCAACTGCTGGTGCATGGTAGATAAATAATAAGACCATCTCAACATAATGAGATTCAAGAGAAGAAAACCTATATTTTTAAAAGAAAGGAAAGGAAAAAAAACACAAGAGGGAGGGAACTTCTAGCAAATCTTGTCTTACTTGTTTCCTTGAGAAGAAGGTTGGGGCAGAACTCCTACAACAGAGTGATTCTTAGGTGATGACATACTAGATGCATCTGGCACTAATTGGCATACATGTTAGAATAGAAATAAATAGGTAAAAGCACACAAAGTATAGAGAGATGGAGATATAAAGAAGGGAGGTCACGCCAACAAAATCAGGCAAAAATTAACTCAACACCAGTCACTTTGTAGCTGTGTTAAACCATAATCATCTATCCAAAAATAAAATAATCAAAAAGTGATCCTTCAAAAAAGATAGAGTAGCTGTAAATTAAAAAACTAATGCAAAAAAGGTTTGAAAAGAATTCATTCGCCTAAACCTTATCAAACTCAATACAGAATAAGATCATTACCCTCTGCTACATCTGCAGGAACATGGTATGGCATCGGTACAAGTTTAACTTCTTCGGCATCATACTTTAATACATACACCATCCCATACTCATCTCCAATATACCTGCGGTGTTAATGGGTAGCAACAATTAAATGAAGTGCACAATATTTCACACGCCTTTGATGGAAATAAATAAATTCCAAATGGAAATGCAGTATAGTATCGCTATTTCATACATGTAACTTGAGGCAAAAATAACAGAGAATGCAGTTATATTGGAGTCCCATTGTAAAGTGGAAGCAATTTGTCTTTGCTCTAAATCCCAAACCTGCCAATATTGATAACCTTTCAATACACAAGTTATATAATTCCTAGTACTAGAGAAGATTTTAACAAGAAGATCTTGCATAGCTACAGGAGCCATACCTGAATCTCATTCTCACTTGACACGCTGACTAGGATACCTTGATTTTGTAGAAACTATCAAAAGATTAAAAAAAAAGTGAATCCACACATGTTCTGACATTTGATAAATAAAATAAAAAAGGATGCCAAATAGAATGTGGAATTCGGTTTGAGCTTTAAATAATCAAGTAAGCAAATGCAACCCCCCCCCCCAACCCAAAAAAAAAAAAAAGAAGAAGAAGAATTACGAACACATCAAACAAAATGAAACGACAAGGAGAGAAAAGGGACAGAAAGATGCGAACTCATCTCCAGATCTGAACTTACAAACCTCTAAGTATTTGAATGGTAATGTCTTTGGAGAAACAAGAAGTCCTTCGATGTTATCACCACCGATCACTTTTATTCTTCCATCCCTGCACCAATTAAAGAACCAAAAAAACAAAAATCATCAAGAAACCTCGTATTGATGTTTTCTAATGCCTGCACTTCAACTTTTACAGCTTCTCTGCCGATCACTGGATATCAAAAATACGGAAAATGCAAGCGATTCCATTCAATAAATCAAAATTCCCAGTTCATAAAACAGCAATAAACATACTTATTTAATAGAAAATAAATCAAGCAAGGCAGTCGTGCAATAACTGGTCAATAGTCCAAAGCTAGTTAGGAATTAGAAAAAGAAAATGCAGACTCACAGTGTTCCAATTGCTAAAAGGCTTTGAATGTGATCAAAAGCTAAAACAGACGCAGTGGAAGGGATCCCATAGTGTAGAGCAATCCGTGGATTTATTCTTTCAGTGTCAACCCTCCCTTTGACACATTATCCTGAAGTTCATTAAATTAGCATAAAAATGAATCATTGATTCCATTATCCTGAATAGCTCAAAATTGAATTTGTGAGCATTCCTTTGATTAACGAGATTAATATATGAATCGAAGGATTGATTTGATAAATCAGACAAAATGTTGTTTAGAAACCGAATCTATTGCAAAAGTAAAAAAAGAAATCAGTACCTTTGCAGGTGGTGGTTGCGGTTGCGGTGGTGGTTGTTGCTTTGGTGAAGGTGGCTGTTGTTGTGCGGTGTTTTTTTGAAAGAGTTTGGAAAACATGGTAGATCGACGAGGGGGCTGTCGTTCTTCGATTCGAATTCAAATTATCAAGCACCGACGGATATGACGGACATGATCAGGGGGTTTTCATCGGAATTTTTTCTCAAGATGAACGGTCATACAGAGCTGATGACTGGTTGGTTTGTTTGCTTGTTTGTTGAGCGAGGTTTTGCCACGTAGTAAATTGCACGGTGCTTTTTCTTGTGTTTAAAAATTATTTTTGTATTATTTTAAATTTTAATATTTAAAATATATTTTTTAATAAAAAATACTTTAAAAAATTATATATTATGCTCTGATTTTTTAAAAGCAAAATTCAATTTCAAAGGATAATCTTACTAATTAATCATCGTTTTTTTCCATCACCGAGTAATCGTAAAATTGAATGAAAGTAGTTAAATGAAGACGAATTGTGGAATGGAATTATTCTTCGACGATGGATCTAGATTGCGGAGTTGAAATTGGTAGACTTGACTCCTCGACGATGGATGTTTTCTTGAGTCTTGGTGCCCCGATCCCAGCTGTATCCGTTCCAACATTGATCAATCCAGCCAATTTATTCATTTCTCCTAGAAACGTGTCAAAAAAAAAGGCACAAACACGGAGCATCGAGATTCCACGGATGTTTGAGAAATTTGTATCTTTTGTTTAGCTTCTCTCCTATTTATTTCTATCATGTTTTATTGTGTTAATTTGTTAAAAAGAAACTATTTCAAAATACTTTTTCTCTTTCTATCCCTGAACTCTTTATTTGTGTGCAAGTTATGACAAAAAGTGGTAAAGAAGAACGATAAAACTATTTTAAAATAAACGGATATAATTTTAATATATATTAAAAATAAAAATAATTTCATTATTTATTATTTTTCTCTCTCTAGCATCATATAAATTGTTGAACTTAAGACTAATGTTAATATTTAAAAAACGTTCAAGAAACAAAATATCTACCTTGCATGTTCCAAGAAACGAAACAAGCGGTATATATATGATCAGTTGAGTACCACTATTTCTGAAATGAACATTTAAGGAAAAAAAAAAAAAGAGGGATGTTAAGGATCTTTTGATGGCGTAATAGCAATTAAAAGCATATTTGTTTTTGTGTTTTAAAATATTTTTTATATTTTTAAATTATTTTAATGTATTGATATTAAAAATAATTTTTAAAAATTAAAAAAATATTATTTTAATATATTTCTAAATAAAAAATACATTTTCAAACACCTTTCTAAATCATTAATTAAGGTAACCAATTTTTTTGGTGGTAATAATGAGCTTCAAAAATCAAAATAATTTAATTGGGGACTAATTTGTAGATGTTGTGGGACTTCGCTTTGGATAGTTGTCAAAGAACCATCTCAAGTTAACCCTTAAACTGTTAGGTAAGGTTTTAATATATGATTTATATTATCTTTAACACACTCCTTCAAGTAAAAGTCATTTGGACTTGAAACTTGAACAGATCCATATTATATTGTGCTTGATTTTTATCAAATAAATAGGGGTGGTGAGATTTGAACTCGTGATCATTTGGTCATCAAGACTCTGATATCATATTAAAAAATATCTCAACTTAATAACTTTAAACTTTAAATTAGATAAATTCTAAAATATAATTTATATTACTTTTTAATAATATTGACTGATAAGATGATCTTTGTCATGGTTGCTGATGTTCAAGCCATCAGGTTGGGACCCTTCATTGCTTGGGCCATGGACTCTCGAGTGGTTCAGTTGAATGTTGAATCCTTAGATGCTGGACGAGTTATTCATGAAGCACAGCTGTGTCTCTCATCCTCGTTATCCCACCATTGTTCCGCCAAATACGTTGGCAATGTTCTTCTCAGCACTATCTCAGCGAATAAAACCATAGTGAAAATTTCAAGACCAAGATTAATAGAGTTTTCAGGAACTCTCCTTTTAGATTTGGTACGAGCTTCCTTCTCGAAATGCCTGTCCCTGCCTGCCTTAGCGGGACTGCTAGTATCTCTATATATTCCTTCGTTTTCCTTGCCTCATCCAAAAAAAAAACAAAAATAATAATCTGATTATCAAATATTAATAACGTGCATACAAGAAGAAACGACAAATACGTTCTTCTCGATCCTTTGATATGCATTCCCAGTTACCGAGTCAATAAGTTACTGTTGTCAGGAAATTAGCAAATGATAATTATACAGGTGAGGAAAAATTAATATTCAGTTTATAAACACGTAGAAAATATGTAGTTATATATATATATATATATATATATATATATATATATATATATATATATATATATATATTAGTAATGGCGAAGCTATAAATTTTTAAATGAGAGAGCAAATTATTAACAAATATTTGATATTATATATTATGTAGACATGTATTATATTAAAAAATCAATTTGAAATATATGTATTAACTCATATCAAACAAAATTAATTTAAAAATACTTTCAAAATAAAAAAAACTTGCGTTATAATTGTTCTTTTCAAGTTTTATATTTTAAAATCGCTTCATAATAATTTTATTATCAATTCAATCAAATATATTTTTCTTAATATATACAATCAAACTATCATCAATCTATTTTTAGTTTAGGGTGGGTTCAATGCTTGTGTTTTCTAAATCTTCCAATGATTATTCAAGTTCTTGACAACAATTTTATGCTATGTTATTATTGTTGACTTATTGTTTTCTACAGGTGGGTTAAACATAAATGTTAAATATTTTTTTATTTATCTATTGTGTCCTTAATTTTTTGAGTTGTCATATATTTCATTTTTAATCACTAGTAAGTTCATCGCCATCCATTTTTAATATGAAATTCATAGTAAAATACTTATTAATTCATTAAAACTCATTTCAATTCATATCCATATGCATGTAATATTACTCATACACATATTAATTCAATAAACTCTTAAATTGTTATATATCCTAACATTTTCAATAACTAATTGTAAATGAATAAAACTAAAATTAAACAATGAAACAAATAGAAAAGATAAAGAAAACTTGCCTAAAACATAAAGCATAAAAGGTTATTTACTTAATTAATTAATAGCTTAGGATTTGAGGAGAAATTTTGCAAAAGAAAAAGAGACAAGAATAATAGCTAAAAAGAAAGAAGAAAGGCTCTCGGTTAATTAATAAAAGAAAAAAAAAGTGAAATATGCTAAACATATATATTATATTTTATATTATGTTATAACTTAACAATAGCTACTTGAGTTAATTGGTGGTTAGCAAAGAAAATTAAACATGTTAAGATATTATTAATATTTTAATATAAAAATATTTTGAAAAAAAAATTTGGAGGGGCAATTGTATATTTTAATATAAATAATATTTTAAAATTTTTTTTATCCCTTTTGACACCATGTAGCTTGCCACTGTATACTAGAGTAAGCACGTATCAAGTTTGCAATTGATATTAAAATAAGGTTGTAGCAGCATGTATACTAATTATAGAATATATCTCTGTGTAAATTAAAAGAAAACCAAAGAATATATACTTTATTTATTGATACATTTTAATTTTGATAAGGAACACTCCACAAGGACTAACAAAAAAATTGACGATAAATTAAGCATAACAAGCGTTTGAAGAGAACCATGTCAGGAATCATCATTAATTTAATTAATCTTTTTTTTTAGTTTAACATGGATGTTCGGCCCAGTTTGTGCGTATCTCGATTAGTCCTACAGGTCCTAAAATTAACGACCATGTAAGCCTCTAGTAGCCATCATATAAATAACCACACGGCTTGAACCTGAGACCATAAAGAGAGAAATTTTTTGATACTAAACTCTTATTATTTGGCCACTATCTTTCGCAAGAGGATGGCGACTCCTGATCCGTCCAAGTCTCTCTTCCCGAAAAAAATCCATTTTGTTTTTTTTACTGTGATCTATCGATATTGGATTGGGCGAGGACCTTGCAAGGATCATTCTATTTGGCGCGTGCGCTTTGAATTTCTTTGGCGGTTCTATGTTTACCCTCCACGTGGGAGAGGTCTCTCTTTTCCATTGTTTTTGGGGAATTTCTTTCTTAATGACGGTAGCAAGCAGACTAATGATAGTGGAGTCAAAATGGGCATGGCCGAGACAGCAGAAAAGGCCACGCCACGGCCCATGATTCGGTGTCTCTTCTGCAACGTCAATGCAGTCGATTCATCTGGACATTCGGTGGGAGATATTATATAGTTGATTTATTAATAATGAAACTTTACATACGAGCATGTCTCTGTCCTAGGCACACGAGTACTATATATTATGGTATTTATGACACACATATGGTACGTTTCAATAAACAAACAGCAAAGAATAGTTTAGTGTACCCGTGCAACCCGAACCTGCTACCACCAGAGGCCCGCAGCTCTCCGCACAACAAGCCAACAGCCTGCCACCACTATAAAAAAAGATCACGGGTTTGTGGGAGTGATAAAACGATGACTGTCGTTTCACGAGGTGTGATGGGCAGAGATATGAGTTGTGATTGGGTTTCATTTTTTTTACTCTTTGAAACGATTCGATGAAAATCCAATTGAAGACTTAACTCGCACCCCCCTTGATTGTGATTGGGTTTCATTTTTCAAACATGAGGTGTGATGGGCAAATTAAACAGTTGGCTAAGGCTGTATGTCACAAGATCGAACCTAATTTTTGACTATTTTCATGCAGCTACGTTTATGCAAGCCTTATTATTATTATTTGCCAATATCACGAATTAAACGCAACACATCCAAATATGTACGCTACCTTGTTTAATTAATCGGACCAAAAACATAAATAGGCCCAATATCCAACATGTCATGTCAACATCGATCTGCTGTCTTTTCTGGTTTTGATGATATTTTTTAATTTTATGTTTAAGAATTGTTTTTTTAAAAAATTATTTTTTTACTTTAAATTAATATATTTTTAATATTTTAAATTGTTTTAATATAAAATAATTTTATTTTAATATATTTTCAAATAAAAAATATTATAAAAAATAACAACCATCAAACTTCAAAAAAATAACACAAAAACCTGAGACGTGGTATGCAACCAACATCCATATATAAGCAAACAACACATCTGCACATTATTCGAATATTTATCTTCTGTTCTCCATATCATGACCTCCTCAGCTCAAGAGCAAACAAAACATCTGTTAAAAATGGACAGCACGACAGCAGCCCCGCCACCAACGCCATCAGCACAGCCGAACAGCCAACTTTCCTCTTCAGCAGCATCTGCCGATATCCTCTCTCGTCTCCTCCATCGCCTGCCCCCTACTCTCTCCCTCCCCACTCGCCGTTCCAGTCCTGCCACGTCTTTCCCTCTCATCTCTCTCTCTGACCCAAACCTTCAAGACCTTCTATTCTCTGCATCCTCTCAACGCGGTTACTTTCAACTCACAAACCACAACATACCTTCCAAACTCGCGACCTCAGCGGAGTTGGAATCTGTTTCTCTCTTTGATCTCCCTAAAGATAAAAAAGAATCGTACTTTCCTAAAAACTGGCCTCTGGGTTTCGAAGGAGATGAAGATGGAAACGGCGAGTCGTTTTGGTTGGACGCTGAGTGTTCCACTGTTTCAACTGAGTTGGTTTTAGCTTCCCTGCGCGAGCTAACTCGGGCTCTAGAGAAAGTGGGGTTAGAGGTAATTCAAATGCTTTCAAATGGAGCGGGGTTCGAGAATCCGCTAAAGGAGGATCCGACCAGGAATTATTCATTGTTATGTTTACATGGTGGTTTGGATGGGAATGATGACAGGCCTGGTCTGTCGGGTGGGTCTTATCCTTACATAGTCGGGTTGCAGTATCAAATTCGGTGCCAGAAGTATTCCCTGCTGACGGATTCAGGTTGGGTTACTGTGCTGCCACAGGTGGACTCAATTATGGTTACAGTCGGCGACATTGCTCAGGTGAGCTTTAATTAACCTCCTTATATACATTCTAGATTAGCATCAGTGGTTCAGAAATTTTAGGTGGTTTGTTACTGGTTACATTTGTTTTTGGGTCCAAATTATGGGTCGGGTTATCTTTGAGGATGCCCTAAGTAAATGGTCCAAGTGCTCCATACTTTATAAGTTAAAGCAAGCTCCAAAGTTAAAACAAACAGATGGCTCAAACTTTTGGGTAACTCTTTCATCATTAAGCATATAATTTTGAATTTCTGTGCCAATGATGGGAGTTACTTGGACCAATTACTCCATGTTACTTTAATGCATGAAAAATATAAATTTTAGGAGGCAGCACAGAGCTACGCGTACATGCTGACTGACTTGTGGGGCAGGAGTTTATGACAAAAACACGTTACTAAAGGCTTCGGCGACTCAAGAAAACAAAATGTCATGGCCCATGGGATGGGTTGGAAGGGACCAGCTTGAGCTCCTTACAGAGGCCGCTCAATTCAAATATAAATGGTTTATTTAAACTATTTTTTTAATGTATTGTGGTAATTTATTTTTTTAAAAATATTTTATTAATTAAATCATTTTTTTACGCTGGATTCTATAAATAATTACTCTTAAAACTTTAATTTTATAAAATCTAAAATAATTTATTTTTATTAATGAAAACCTTTTTTTTAACTTACATGTATCATTTCACAACATTAATTTTTAATTAAATATATTTTTTAAAATTATAACTAAAAATATTTTTAAAAACCTATTTTATTTCACAACATTAATTTTTAATTAAATATATTTTTTAAAATTATAACTAAAAATATTTTTTAAAAACCTATTTTTTTTTCTAAACTGTAACTGTAAAATGTATCATTTAACAACATTAATTAAATATATCTTTTAAAATTATAACTAAAAATATTTTTTTAAAATCAATTTTTTTTTTCTAAACTGTAACTGTAAAACCTATTATAATGCCAAACACATATCTAATGGAAGTCAGCAATTAGGCTTATATGGGTATATATGGAGGCTTGGAGCTAGGAACCTAATCAGACTACGCTAAACCTATCCGGGGGCTTAATTAAGTTAGACCTTTAATGACCTTAACGAGTTTACCATTGATGCAAGCTATTTTCGGCACTCTGATCTTAATGAATAAAATACCAGTTCACGCTTTATGCAGCGAGCATGTCTCATGATCTCGTCCATTTGCGTTGTGTACTTCAATAAATTGACACACATTATGAGTAAAGTATCATCTTTTATTGACTCACCTTATGCCCATCTGAGGAAGTCAGTTGTGTATATGCTTTTTTTCCCATTTGGCATGAACGAACGGTAGGTGTGGAGCAATGGCAAATTGAAGAAAGTAAGAGGAAGACCAAAGGCATGCTTGGGAGATTGTGAAAACTCGAGATGCATATCGATGTCACTACTAGTTACTCTTCCCTCGGAGAGTACAGTCTCTCCCCTCCTTCCTAAAGTGATTACTGATGGAATTAATGCAAACGAGGATGAAATCAGAGAAGATGAAGAACAAGATAATATTCACAGTATATGTAAGACGGGAAGGAGATTTGGCTCGTTTCCTTTCGATGACTATGCTTGGAGAGTGTATCATGGACCTCTCCTCTTCAAAGACCCTCTTGACAAATATCGCATCTAGATTCATAATTTTTTTGTTCTCATTTTTCTTTCTTACTTTTTATTCAGAGAATTACATTGATGGTTTTGTATTCCCATACTGTGTGTTGTTTTCTCATATTGATTTTTTTTTTTAATTCCTTGCTTTATGTTAAACGTGTCAAGATACTCAACCATTATGAATTCTTTTTTTTAACACCATTTCTTGTAGAGTCGTTATCATCATGCTTGTAGTTTGTTTAACCTATTTACGTGGCTGGTATTCTATTATAGGTTAGATATTTTTATTTTTTATAAAAGAAATTGTATATAGATATTTTTTCAATGCATTTCTATAGTATAAAAAATTCAAATTCAAATAAAATTTTTTATACATACATATAATCAAATAAATCTAGAATTATGTGTGTAAATAAATACATAAAAAGTCATCAACGATATCTAAAATTAAAACTTAAAAAAATTTAAGAGACAAATGTAGATCAAGATATTTAATCTCGAAATACATGACATTTACCCGGTTGTATTTGTTAAATTTACATATTAAAATAATATTTTATTGAAGCAAATAATAATAGAAATAGAGAAACAAATAAAATTGATCAAATAAAATAAAAGGAAAAAAAAATCATGCAAGACTACACATATTAGAAATATTATCTGAAAATAAAAAAAATATTTTAAAAAATAAAGCCCATCAATACAAAAGATTACACGAATCAATAAAACTCTTTAAATTTCAATGCATAACTAAAAAAATAATTATAATTTAAAAGAGACTTTCCAAATAAAATAAAATAGAGAAGGGGTACTAATTTAAATCTAAATAAAAAAAAAATTAGAGAAAAAACCATAACGAAATCATAATTTAAAAAAAATAAAAAAAATATTGGAAAAAAAACCTAAAGGCCACACATTGTTGAGTCTGACAAGTCAAGGTAGCCCACTTGATTCATTTTGTCAGGGTCCTCGTGCAGGCCTACCCTGGCTTGCCCGCATGATTGGACCTTTAATTTTTGTTTGTTTGCATCGTCCACTCTAATTGTTTTTTGAAAAAATATCACGCGACACATCATTTGATTTGCTCAAATTCCAGCCACTATGCTGGCTAAAATATTGGGATTTAATTTTTTTTACTCAAAAACCTATTTTTCAACCCTTTGTTTTTACCTCAAGCACCTATAGGACACCGTAGAAATCGTGATAAACCTATTTATGATATAAAAAACCACCCAAAAACTAAAATCAACCTGAATTATGACCTAAATAGGCCACATTTGCAAAAAAAAAAAAGACAATTGAGTTATTGACTACCTTTGGAAGGTAAGTGTAGCACACTCAAGTAAATATTGATAACCTTTATTGTTGTCATTAGATTCATCTCATAAAGATATTTTTATGATAATCAAAGCTTCAATGCACCTCCAAAGATTATTTTTAATTTTTTCTTTCTTTTCTTTTCTCATGCGTAACGAGTTTGAATATCGTGTTTTTTAATCGTAACATTTAAAAACTATGCTATTTCATTATTTTTTTAAATTGTGTTATTTAACGCTACTGTCTCAGCATAATAGCTCCCTGTAATGATGGAATTACTAGTTTGTCAACAAAAAATGTGATATAGTTATTACAAATTAATAATGTTAGTATTTTTATATTCGTTTTCCTATGACCTTTTCCAAACCCTCAATCTTTATGCGAGCATTATCAACACCGGTGGGGTTGCTCCCCGCTAGTTCTGAGCAATTCGTTTGGAGTATGCATCACGTGGCTTAGAAACTGACAGCGGAGGCCGTGAAACTCCATTTTTGAAGCTCTGTGCCAAACCTTGAGTACTGTTGCCTTAACTTGGAAAGAAAGCGTTGTAAGACCCAGAAGAAGAAAAGTGAGAAAGTACACAATATTATGACGTTGGTGTACTTACTACTATAGCGAGGTTCCTTAGCATTTACTTTTCTCACACATAAAGTTACTACTAAAACGGATTTGGTCTTGCCCCTGCAACAAAATCATCGTTAGTGAAGAGCCTTAATAATTCATCCACTGACTTGGGGTGGTTGTTGGTGACAAAGAAAGATATCACATGCTGCTCATCACGGGGGTAAAGTGAAGAGTAGAAGCTCAATGTTTATAATTAAAGTAGATAATTAACCAGCACCAACTTTAAACATTGACATTTGGAATAACGATTTGGTGCCGTTTGCCTGGATGACCACACAGTTGTACTCTATAGACTCTACACTGAGAAAATGAAGTTGAAACTTTCGGGAAGAGCTGGAATATTGAATAAATTAGTAATGTCATCATATCTGGGTGCATCTTTCTATTCTAACTCGGGGAGGTAGAAAGAAAGAGGAATATTGAAATTAATTATTTTTTTTTATTTATGTGGCCCCGAACGGCTCGAGTTCACATGAGAACAAATTCTTTAATTTTAAATTTTTATCATTAAACTACCTGCTTAATAGTTAAAAAATTAAAATTAATTGAAAGTAGATAATGTTGTGGATAATTTAATGGTGAAAATTAAATTAATTGGCTAGTCATCTTTTATTGATTTATTAAGATTGTGCATTTTATATTTACTATAAGAACCTCCTTTTGTTCCAGCAGGCTGGTGTAAAAAAAATAAAAAACTAGGTTAAACCGTCCTATCCTCATCTAATTGAATGGCGATAGGACACCGATTATTACTTCAATCATATTCTGAATCCAGTTGGATCATTTTTTGTGGCCTAATGGTCTAATCTTCAGGATGTCCAACGATAACCGACTTCCACATTATACTCGAGTTAATGCACAGATAGCAAATTTAGATATACCCTATTGCACGCCACCGCTTGGTCCTTATTTTAGAATTGTGTTGGCCTCGAAGAGCTTAATTTACCTTGAAGCATCGACACCAGCATCATAATTTAAATCCTTGTCATTTACCATATAAGACCATATACTCACCAAAATTTTTGTTAGACAAAGACCAACTAAGAGACTTCGAAACTACTACTCCCTTTTCGTTTAATTCTCTCTGGTATGTTATTTTTTGGAACGAGTTGGACAAAGTAGTTAGAAAAATGGATTCAGAAGGGGAAAAAGAATTGAGAGAGACAACTCTCCATCTACCAGAAGACTAACCGGTTACTTGAAGAAAAACCCATCTCACCAAATCCAATACTAAACAAACAAATTAAAGAAACTGATAGAACATAAGTTTTTCTCTGTCATATCTAGTCAATGCCTCTCTATATTTCCTTGTCTCTCCCTTCTCTTCTCTTACCATTCTACTCATGCAGACATCAAGGAGGAAGTCGCCTCTCCTCTCTTCAGTAACCATAGCTATGAAACACAGGAAGAACAACAATCTCTCTGTATTTGTTGTGGTATCCTCTATCTTTATCTTCGGAGTCTTCATGTATAATGAGGACGTGAAGTCAATTGCCGAGTTCCCATTTTCATGGCCTAAATCTCAAGAAATCCAAGAAGAGCCATCAAAAGGAACCATCCCAGTTCAAGAAACCCTCAAGAAGGACCGAGAACTCCCAGCTTCGGTTGGTTCAAGAACTTCACTGGAAGAACCTCAAGTTGATCAAGAGTTTGAAGAGAATCAAGAATCTGATAAATTGAAGTCTGGTGGATCAAAAGAATATGAGGAAAAGATTGAATTGCCAATCATTGAAGAAGATGATGTAGATGTTGAATTGCCACCAGAAGAGTGTGATCTTTTCACAGGACAATGGGTTTTTGACAACGAGACACGCCCTTTGTATAAAGAGGATGAATGTGAGTTCCTTACAGCACAAGTGACTTGCATGAGGAATGGAAGAAAGGATTCTTTGTACCAGAATTGGAAATGGCAACCTAGAGATTGTTCTTTGCCAAAGTAAGTACATATTTCATCAATTCCTGAATTTGCTTTACATGTGTTTTCTTGATTTTAGCTCATCTGTTTGATGGTTTTTATGTCTTCGTCTGTTTAAGGTTCAAGCCAAGGCTACTGCTAAACAAGTTAAGGAATAAGAGGCTTATGTTTGTTGGGGATTCGTTGAATAGGAATCAGTGGGAATCAATGATTTGTTTTGTTCAATCCGTAATCCCTCCTGGAAGAAAGAGTTTGAACAAGACTGGATCTTTAGCTGTGTTCAGAATCGAGGTACCTCTCCCCTTCTCCTGTTCTCTATCTAGAGACATCAAACAAATATACGGTGTTATATCATTGTCCATATTCACCTTCACTAAATCTTTTGACAAAATTTATTTAATATTTAAATACCTTTTTACTGCTATTAATGATGATTTATCATGACAATGAATCCATTAATTCATATTTGTTTCAAGAAAAATAATTTTTAAAATTTTTCTTGTTGTTTACTATTAAAAAATTAATCAATAAAAAATATTATTTTTCACTAAAAAAATCTGATTTGATTTTTAGAAAAGTATTATTTTATTTTTGATTAAAAACATTTTCTAAAAGTTGCAAAAAATTCAAAAATATCTTGTTATTTATTGATTATATTAAATTTGATTTTTAATTTTTTAATTGCTATGTATTTTATTTTTATTTTTTTTAATTTCATCCCTTATTAGAATTTGATTTGATTTAATTTTTATATTAATTTGATTTTTATTCTTTTAATTGTTACTTTTTATCTCTTATATTTATTTAATTAATTTTTTTATCTATCATTTTTTGCTTCTATTTTTTATTGTTATTTATTTTATTTGAAATAATTTATGATTTTTTTTTTAATTTCATCATCTTTTAATTTTTTAGATTTCGTCTTAATTTTTTTTATTAGTATTTATTTTATTTGAAATAATTTATAAAATTATTTTTTTTAATTTTATATTTCTTCAACTTTTTTATCAATTAGATTTAGTTTTATTTTTTGTATAGCTATTTTTTTATTTGAATAATTTATAAAATTAGATTTTCTTTTCAATTCCATTCCATTTCAACTTTTTTATTCATTAAATTTGACTTCTAATCTTTTTATAATTTTTTTAAAAAATATTGATAAGTTATTTATCAGTTTATTTTTTATATTATAGTAATATACTGAAAGTGTTTTATAATTTATTTTTTAATATTCTACTAAATATTTAAAATAATTTACTGTTTAGAAAATTATTTTCTTACAAAAATTAGAAGCACTCATCATGCATGCTTTCCTATAAAGATATCGAAGATACCAAAGAACGTGTAAAAGTGAAGAAACTGCCAGTTGGCAGCGGAAATTTTCAGCTTGCTTTCATATCAAGAAAGTAAATTTGCGAACCTTTTAAAAGTCTCGTGTCTGTATTTCTAGGTGAGTTGAAAATGATAGCGTCTCAAAGCTCCCAGATTTAACAACAATTAATTTTTTAAAAATGATCATATAATTTTTTTTTTAAAAAATTAATCTCCATATATCAATTTAATCTTTTGTTATCAATATCTCGAGTAAAATTGCCTGTTGGATATCTTTATATACTGTTCATGTCTGTCAAATTCATCTTTGGGATAATTGTTACAAATCACGTCTGTAACTCGATCCTTCCTTCTTATGACAGTACTATACTCATAATGTTTTAATGTTTTTTATTCCTCCTTCTCCGTAGGACTATAATGCAACAGTGGAGTTCTATTGGGCCCCGTTTTTGGTTGAGTCAAACTCCGACGATCCAAATATGCACAGCATCTTGAACAGAATAATCATGCCTGAATCAATTGATAAGCATGGTGTCAACTGGAAGAACGTCGACTACCTGATTTTTAACACATACATCTGGTGGATGAACACTTTCAGCATGAAAGTTCTGTAAGTTTATGTCCTTATAGATCTTGCTTTGATGATTTAGTGTTTCAACTCAAAATCATGCACGGGTTGATTTGTTATTGGATGATATTGGGACAGACGTGGATCGTTTGATGAAGGGTCCACCGAGTATGACGAGATCGAACGGCCAGTAGCGTACAGGAGAGTTTTAAATACGTGGTCGAAGTGGGTGGAGAAAAATGTGGATCCCAATCGTACCACCGTCTTCTTCAGTAGCATGTCTCCTCTTCATATCAAGTAATGCTCATATCTGAGTTTTTGTTACATACTAAATTCATTGCTGTTCGCCTTTATCTTGGTATTACTGTTGATTTTGAGGACAAAAAACAAAAAGACTGATAACTCCCAAGCCTTCACTTCAAATCCAACGTGGCTTTGATTAAAAAAATAATTTGTGTTTTTTTTTTATTGCAAATAATAAAAAAGGCATTTTAGTTCAACCTCTACAAGTTTTCTCTAGTTGTCGATTAGTTCCAGTGGGTGGATTGTTGTACCAAATCCTCTAATTTGGCATTCGGTGATTCTCGGTGGTTGATATGGGTCCTATGATCACTAATCATGATTTGACTAATTAATAATTAATTAAAAAACTGCATATATTCCATGATGGTTACTTTTCGGTTTTTCTAGTTGATCATTTTATTTTCTCACTGCGATAACGACACCGATGGAAATGCATGGAACAGGAGCTTGGACTGGGAGAACCCGGATGGCATAAAATGTGCCAAGGAGACGACCCCAATTCTGAATGTAAGCATGCCATTGAATGTGGGCACGGACCGTAGGCTCTTTGTGGTTGCAGCTAATATTACTGGATCGATGAAACTGCCTGTCCATTTTCTCAACATTACTAAACTTCCGAGTACAGAAAAGATGCACATACTTCAGTCCACACCATCCGTCAGGGCAAAATGCTAACCCCGGAGCAGCAGGCTGACCCGGAAACATATGCCGACTGTATCCACTGGTGTCTGCCCGGGTTGCCTGACACGTGGAATGAATTCATTTACACACGTATAATTTCTCGCACGTGACCCCTAGGAATTAACACGTGCAATGTTTTGTTTTCTACTTTGTAATTTCTCCTGGTTTCCTCTTTTTTTTTAGCCTCTCATAGCTTGAATTATAGGTCCGGACAGTCATCAACATTGTTCTGGAAATTTGTTCTGCTTCATTTGACAGATGTGGGAGAGGGAGATGATTAGGCATGCCAAATCCCGAGTAATTAGAGCAAAGCATGCCAAATTAAGTTTAAAAACGGACAGCTTGATAAACCCATTTGAATTGTATAATGAACATGTGGGTCGTGGGAAGAGAATAAAGAACAAATACAAACTTGTATGTGAAGTTCGAATGCATTCATGGCAACATTTTTAATCTTCCGTTTCTATGGCTGGCTTATGATTTCTCGCTGGTTGCTCGCATTTCTTTCTTGAAAAAAATAAGAAATTCAGCAATAATTAATTAGCCTCCACGGGATTCAGAGCAGTAAAAGAACAAATTAGCAGTCTTCATGTTTAAACCACAATTCCAAGAAAGAACGGGTGGAAAAGAAGCAACAAAGAAAGGAAAATTGTTGTTTTTTTATAAAAATCAAATTTTTGTTACGATTTTACGTACAGTAAGCCAGAAGGCTTGGTCCCCCAATATGATGTATAGCATATGATTCAATCATAAAACTTTGTCATTTTTCTAATCTTGTCTTGTCCCTCGTTTTTCCCTACTGGTTAATAGTAACTTCTAATCAAAGTAAAATAAAAGTTCTTCCCTATCGCATTCTCTTTTTACTTCCATCTTGCCAGTTATAGGTTCCTGTGCTCAGCTATTCAGTAACACTAATCGCGTGCAGATCCAACTTTAATGGCTTACTTACACTACTATTTTGCCTGGTTCAATCTGGTGTCCCTTTGGCAAAGAAGAGCCTGGGAGATTCTGGCTCTGTATCTATTTTCTGGATCGAGGTATCTATCTCTTTCAACAAGCTTGCGTTTTCTTTCACTGGATTAGAAGTGAACGGATGATATAATTATGGCATTCTTTCCAGTGACTTCGCCTATTTAATTTAGTCAACTCTAAGCCTATCTTTTTTGTGAATAATTTTGAACTGCAGCTAGCTAATTAATTTCATCTTTAAATAATGTACCATCAACTAATTAATAAGCACATCCATATTCAATGTTGCATTTGCATATGCACGTGAAGGCTTATCAATTAAGAGATACAGATTTCATTCAGCTTCCATGTCTATTGAAGTCAAAGGTTGCATGTATACAATGCAATATACATAGGTCTCATGCACTTGTTTCTGTGGTTAATTAACACCCTCAGGTATGGTTGTTTGTTCCTCCTTTTGTTGATTTAGGAATATAACACGACAGTTGAGTTTTATTGGGCACCGTTCGAATCGAATTCAGATGATCCATTGAAGCACAGTGTATTAGACCGCATTATTATGCCAGAATCAATCAAGAAGCGTGGAGACAAATGGAAAGGTGTGGACTACCTGATTTTCAACACGTAAATATGGTGGGTGAACTCCGGTAATATGAAAGTTTTGTAAGCAAATCAGGCTTTTAGTCTTCTTAAATGCGGAAAGGAAGTAACGAAGTTTGACATGTTTCCTATCTTGAATTTGATGGAATGCTGGAAGAAAGCAAGGAACATTCAATGAAGGTGCCACAGAATATGATGAGATAGAACGGACAGCAGCTTTCGGAAGAGTTCTGAGGACATGGGCTAAGTGGGTTGAAGAAAATGTAGATCCTAATTTAACTTCAGGCTACTTCATCAGCATGTCCCCTATGCATTTCAGGTAAGCCAAATTCTTAAGGCTTCTACTCCTTTTCTTTTCCTGGTAGTAGATATTAGTGAAATTGATGTCTTCTAGTCTTTTAAACCACCTAGATACAGTGAAAGATCTGAAATGAAGTTGAATATGGATGGATACATGCAAATGGAACATTAGGAGCTTGGATTGGAACAAACCTGATGGGATCAAGTGTTCTTAGGAGACTATCCCGGTTCTCAACATGACCACTCCGTTGTATGTAGGTGCCGATCGCAGGCTAATTGTGAGTGAAGCAAATGTGACTCAATCGATGAAAGTGCCTGTTTACTTGCTTAACATCAGCACCCTCTCGAAGTACAGAAAAGATGCACATACCTCGATCTAGGCCTCTCGTCAGGGCCATCTGCTCACAAAAGAGCAGCAAACCAACCCAAAGATGTACGCAGATTGTATCCATTGGTGTTCCCTGGTTTACCTGATACTTGGAACGAGTTCCTACACGCACCCATCATTTCTCACGCTTGACCCTTTAGCATTTTGCATTCTCCAAAGTCTAAAAACCGGATAATAAACAAATGAAATTTTGATAGGTCTCATTTTTTTTTATTCTTACCTCGGAGGAAAGAAAATGACCACTTTGCCAAATCGGCAGTTGGCGGCACATACAAAACAATTCAATCTGTTGCCTTGGGAGCAAGCAATTAGACTTTTTCATGTGAAATAATGTTCAGAAGGATTAATTGATGGCATGACAACTCCGGAACTACAGCTTTTTGTTCTTATTTTCCCGAGTAGTGAAGTGCAGTTTGGTCTCTTCAGTTGTGTTTATTAACTTACACTCAATTACCATGTTTTCTCAATCTGACAGTAAGCTCGATTTTGTACTAGCATTTACATTACAATCAACACTGTTGTATAATCAATCCTTGTTGTAATATTTGTCACATATTCTGAATAAGCTATGATTTGTTCATGATTTTGAAAGAAAAAAAAAACAGTATATCCTCGTAATCCTGCACGCTGTCAATGCATCTCAAGCCAGCAACCACAGTCCAAATCTTCTAAGACTCAGAAAACCTTATCAAATTATTGTTTTGGAGAGCGGTTGTGCTGTATTTTTTAAATTTATAATTTTTTTTAAAATTAAATTAATATTTTTTAATCATTTTAATTTATTGATATAAAAAAACATTATTTCAAAGAAAAAATCAATTTAAAAAATAATATTTACTAAATTTACTACAAGTAAGGTGCGTCACTTGTTGCTCCTAGTTGCTGCTTATTTCAATGGTTTTGGAAGAAACTTCTCCACCCAGTATATTCTGTTTGCATATATATGTTTTTATTTATTTTTGTGTTTTAAAAATATTTTTAAATTTTTATTTTATTTTTTTATTTGTTTCAAATTAATATTTTTTTAATATTTTAATACAAATTTTTTTTAAAAAAATAACCATAATCGTATTCACATATTAAATTTAACAAGTACCAGTAAAATGTTCTGTCACCACATGCCATTGAATACGAACCTTTAAAACAACCATTTAAGATATTTTTTAAAACTACTTTTAAAATTTTAATATTTTTTTAGTGATTTTTCATAATTTTAATAGGAGAATGATAAAACAATAAAACATAAAAAAAAAATCATTAATCAATTTAATATTTTTTAAAATAAAAATTATTTTTCTAAAAAAATATCACTAATAACGTTATCAAATACACACTATGTCAGCATTTTAAAAAAAATCTGTTTAAACTGCCAGGATTAAGAAAAATATATATTGCATCTCAAGACATTATCTTATTTATTATAATGAATATGTTCATACGAGGCTACATTTTTTTTAAAAAAGGCCAAGACTCGAATAGAAAATATAAAAATTATTCCAAGCCAGATTTACCGTGTAGTTTATCTCCATCAACCTGAAGTGACAAATGGGGACAGAGGTTCCTGTCGGTGGACCACTTCTTGAATGCGACACCATCCCCTGTAACTTTTGTGGGGACCTCAAAGAATTGTTGAAAATTTCCTATATTAATGGGGAAAAATCCTGTGATTTTGTAAGCTAAAATATAATTTTATTAAATCCCTAAGCTTCATACATTGGAAATTTGGAATCACCAATCACGGGATCGCATACCTATCTTTTTAGTCCTCAAATTCAAGTCAACACAGAAAAAGTCATCAGAAAAGCAAAAACAATCCACGTGTTGATGAGCTTAGTGAGAAAACCTCAGATCAACTTCTTAAATTGGACAGATCAGTGAGTTTTATGTTTATTAACCAATGAATCGTGTGCCCGTATATTGTTTCACTCTTCACAGCAACTTGAAAGGAAACAAGACTGTCATTTCTAAGGCCACCGCCATTGATTGTCTTTTTATGGAACTGAAGTGAGATCATTTTCAGAGAAGACACCATGAAGGATGGAGGTGGCCTTAGAAGCCAGAGCTGTAATTACCCCTCAATCTTGGTATTTTTTACTTTCTCTATCGTTGCGTGTGTTCTTTTCAAGGAAAATTTTGTGGCACTCCCATATCCAAGATTCAAAGGGATCTTGGAGGAGTACCCAGCAGTTCAAGAAAATAGCAATATTGATGATGTTAGGCCCTCAGCAAAGGGTACTAAAGAAATTGTAAATATGGAGCTGGTTTCTGTTGAAGGAGATCATGAAGATGAAGAAGTGGTATTGCCACGGAAAGAGTGTGATATCTTCTTAGGAGAGTGGGTTCTTGATAAGTTGACTCATCCTCTATATAAAGAAGAAGACTGTGAGTTCCTGACTGATTCAGTGACTTGCATAAAAAATGGAAGGAAGGATTCAATGTATCAAAATTGGAGATGGCAGCCAAGAGATTGCTCTTTGCCCAAGTAAGTACTCTCTTTACTTTCCTGATCAGCTCAGTTTCTAGTCTCTTCTAATTAGTATATGAGTCATTGTATATATATGGTTTCTACTTTGGTCTAACTCAGGTTCAAAGCAACGTTGTTGCTGGAGAAACTTAGAGGGAAGAGGCTTATGTTTGTAGGAGATTCGTTGAATCGTCAGCAATGGGAATCCATGATTTGTCTGGTCCAATCTGTGATTCCTCCAGACAAGAAGAGTTTGTCAAGCAGCTCAAGTTTTCTCAGTGTCTTCAAAATTGAGGTATCTCTTTACTCCCTCAAATTAAGATCACTTTTCATACCTAGAATAAATCACATCGACACAGATTTAGTTTTTGCTTTGTAATCCCTCAAATTAATGTGTAGAATGGCAGTAAAGGTGGTGAATTATGCCATTTATTAATCAAGTGGAGAATTTATCATCATCATATGATTTGATTCATCTGTAAATTTGAAGGACTACAACGCTACCATAGAGTTTTACTGGGCTCCTTTTTTGGTCGAGTCCAATTCGGATGCTGTATCAAATAGGAATGGCCAATCGGACCGCGTTATCATGCCCGAATCAATCTCAAAACATGGAGATGACTGGAAGAATGTCGATTACCTTATATTCAACACTTATATTTGGTGGATGACGTCTATTTATACAAAAGTATTGTAAGTATCAAGTCTTTTTTTTTCCCTTTCAATCCAGCTTCTGCGCATATTTAATCAATAGTTTTAGCATAACCAAGAGGTTGATTCCCTTCTTGTGGAGTTATGGAAAAGGCGAGGAGGATCATTTGTTGAAGGCCCCATAGAGTATGATGAAGTTGAGTTGCCAATAGCATATGAGAGAGTATTGAGGACGTGGGCCAAATGGGTGGGGGAAAATGTTGATCCCAAGCATTCCTCTGTTTTCTTCAGCAGCATGTCTCCTACCCATGCCAGGTGCAGCAATCTAACTCAGAGTCCTTGTTTAGCACCAGATTGTTGTTCATTTCATACGTTTTGTGTTCTTTCTTTCTTCTTACCTTTTTCATCCAAAATGCATCTTGCCCCTGCCAATTGCAATTTTCTTCTTGACTGCGTTTATGGATGCATTAGGCACTAAAATTTTATATGTTAGAATGATTTCAGTTTTAAGCTGACAATGTGCACGGACAATGCAATAGGAACCTGGACTGGGACAATCCTAATGGGATTAAGTGTTCTAATGAAACTAAACCGATCCTAAACAAGTCCAAGCCATTCGATGTGGGAACGAACCGACAACTTTTTGCGATCGCAGTGAATGTGACTCGTTCAATGGAAGTACCAGTCAACTTCCTCAATGTAACCACACTGTCTGAATATCGGAAAGATGCACACACGTCCATTTACACAGCTATTGAAGGCAAGTTACTCTCGCCTGAGGAAAAGTCTGACCCACTCAAGTATGCCGATTGTTTGCACTGGTGTCTGCCTGGACTTCCTGATACATGGAATGAGCTGCTCTACACATATATCATCTCTCGTACTTGACTCCAACAGATTTCATTCTGGTTTTTTCTTTGGTAATTTAATTTAATTGATTCTTAATGAAAGCATATAATTGCTATATAACCTCTGCAATTTGATTATTTGTTGATGTTGAGTTCATTTTAAAGGTAAAGATGTAATGAAATTGAAACAGCGCAATCAATATATGCTCGTGTGAATAACCCTTCGATTAAAAACATTTCTCGTTCCTCGTGAACTTCAGTTGAAATCGAAAAGGTGATTAATAAAAATGAGTGACACCTCAACTAAATGGAATTTATTGAGGTATAAAGATTTCATGCCATCCACTCTTAGCTGGTGATAAAGGCATCTTGTGAAGTATGAAATAATTCTTATTTCCTTATCTCTACAAAACAAATAACTTCAGAACTTGATTCATTTCTAAAAAATTGTTCACTGATAATGTTAATACAGGATAATCTACAAGCTCATACGCTACAAAATCTTGGGGTCGTTGCAAATTTCGAATTTCATCTAAAAAATACACAATTATCTGTTAGAGTCTTCCTAATTAAGGCAGTTGTTGAAAGACCAGACTGCATACATTTTTTAAGAAAACTTGGAAACTTCAATGAACGTGGATAATATTGGAAATGCAAAACATTTCTCCATTAATAAGGTATGATACATACATATAGTCATATATGTATGTTAATTACAGCTATTAAAGTAGATATACTAAACATTGATCACATTACTTTTGCACTTCTTTAGTTTCATCTCTATATCATTCATTCACAACTCAAGGCTCAAATCCAATTGGAAACAGCCGCAATGAAGCATGTCAGTGGCAACCTGAAATATTGCCGTTCAATATCCATATTAATCGTTTCAGTAATTTTTTTATTTTCTTTCCTTGCTTGCTATGTGTTCAAGGAGCATGTATACTTCAACTTGTTTTCATTCGAGCGGAAAGGGCCAGCAGTTGAAGAAACTCCGAAGAATGTCAACAATGATCATAAAGTTGAAGCAGAAAGTGATCAAGATGTGAATTCATCAGTCCCTAACAGAAAAGCTGAAAAAACTATAGAACCATTAGAAAGTTGTGACATTTTCACAGGAGAATGGGTTTTTGATAACATAACACGTCCTTTATACAAAGAAGATGAATGTGCGTTTCTCACAGAGGGGGTTACCTGCATGAAAAATGGGAAGCAGGATTCCACGTACCAGAATTGGAGATGGCAACCGAGAGATTGTTCTTTTCCCAAGTAAGGAAACATTTTTCTTACTGTATATCATCTCATCGTTTTTTACTAGTGTTCATGTATTCTTTGAGGCCTTTTGTTTTGTTTTGTTACTCGTTCATGTATCATCATCATGACACCAAAGGTATTAACAAGAATTGTCTCCCGGTCATAATTGCCACCCATGTTCGCTTTCCTGGGAAAGATGCTAATTATTTTTATGCACCTCTGATCAGGTTCAGTGCAGAATTGTTGCTGGAAAAACTTGGAGGAAAGCGGCTTATGTTTGTTGGAGATTCAATAAATCTAAATCAGTGGGTATCACTATCTTGCTTGGTCCAATCTGCCATTCCACCAGCCAAGAAGAGATTGAGATATTCGGACTATATCCAGGCCTTTATAATAGAGGTAATGATTAAAACGCAAATACCTACTTCCATTGGCAAGTCTTTTCATTTGCATGCAAAGAAGCCTGAAAACAAGAAAATCAATTTTAGCGGGAAAACAAAGGAACATAACTTTTGTTGAGACAGAAAGTCAAGAATTACTAAAATTACTCTGATTAATTTGCTGTTTTAATTATCTTTTTTCAGGAATACAATGCATCCAATGAATTTTACCGGGCTCGCTCCATTTCTGGTTGAATCCAATTCAGACCCTCCAATGTCAAGGGACAGGAAAAGGGACCCCATAATCATGGCTGAATCAATTTCAAAGAGCACTGGTGATAATTGGAAGCAGATAGACTATCTCATTTTTAGTACTTATATATGGTGGATGAGGCATCCCACTATGAAAGTATTAAGTACCAAGTTCAACCGTGTTTCTAATTCTCCATCTCTCTCTTTTAGATAAGAGTAATTTTCATCAATTAATTTGACACATGTGATTTCATGAAAAAGGCAAGGGGCCAACAATATTTATGATGAAATTGATCGTCATATAGCATTTCAGAGAGCTTTGAGGACATGGGCCAAATAGGTTGAGGAAAATATTGATCCTGATCGAACGAAAATCTTCTTCAACAGCGTGGCTCCTCAACATGTCTGGTAATTTAATTATGTATTGAGCTAATTTGATATCTTGTGCAGTCATTTCTATCAATCAACAATAACTTCTTTATACTACAAAAATAGTTGAAAGTTGAGCTTTAAAAAGTATGGAATAAATTGTTTCTGCTCTTCAACAATTACGGATACACTGTCACTGTAGCCAACAACAAAACCTAGCTCGCTTCAATTTTTAATGGTGCTCGTGGGAGCAAGGTAGTCTCTCCAGAACAAAAGTCTAACCCAGCCATGCATGCAGATTGTGTTCATTGGTGTCTCCCGGGAGTGCGTGACGCATGGAATGAATTGTTGTACACAATATTGCTTTCCTCTCTTGAGCGACATCAGTTCCTTTTTTCCTCCTACAGGTTTTTTTTTCCTTCCTGTTATCTTCGTGTAATGTACAAGGTGTGTTATGGATTCAGTTCTATTAGGAGAAGTAGATTAGAAATTGTCGAAATCAACTTTGTTATTACAATTTAATTTAGAAGAGCACATTCATGATCTGTTTGACACTTAAAAAGAGGCAAGCTTTCAATTGATTTCCGGAGGAAAGAGGGCACTTTTTCAACTGCCCAACTCATGACATTTGGTAAGCAATTGATGTGAAAAAGTAGCATAGAACCGCAATGAAATTGAATTTAACCAAGCATGTAATATTATGTCATCATATTCTAGACTGGAAAAAAAAATACAATGAAAAATCCCAGTTATAAGTAAAATCTCGACGGCTTATCATTTCACATCATCACATTCATGATTGGATTTTATTTTGATATAAATGTATATATCTAATCAACGCTTGAAGAAGAAGAAGACAAAAGTGTTCTAAAATTGAAGTCATCCCAACATTTTTTATGGTCGTTCCTAAAACACTTTTGTCTCAAGGGAACCTATGAGAATGGGGAAAATGTGAAACGAGTCATTTAGAAAGCTGGATCCGACAGAAAAGATATGAGGAATCTTTAATAATAATAATAATAATAATAATGTGGGCTTCTTTAAAGTAGATTTGTTGATGGGCAGGCTCACAAAGTACATCTATAATGGACCTGAAAGCATTTTGGATCATTGGGCCTACTAAAAAGAGATCTTATCGATAACCTTTAGACATTCCCGAAAGTTCTACTAGAGCACACTCTCGGAGGCTGCTGCTAATCAAAAACCATTTTATTAAAAATCTCCGAAAACTGGAACCTTTAAAGCGCTGGCATAGAGATGCTGCCCGAGACAACTTGCTGCTTCATTGGCTGATCCAACCTCATGTTTTCGATCTCAAGTTTGTCCGAGGCTCTTGTTTTTCTTAAATTTCTAGCTTGATAGCAGGCTTATTGGATATATTATTGGACTGCGAATCTAGGACAATCGATCCCTCCTTTAATCTACCTCGTTCTTAACACGAGTTGGATTTGATCTCCGATTACTTAAGCTTTAGATTCTCAGATGGTCACATGTCCCGCACATTCTTTCTTCAAGGAGAATCTTGTCGGGCTTGTTTTTTCTTTCCTTTTCTTTTCTTTTAATATTGCAGGATGAGAAAAATCCAAAACTTTAAATAGTTAATCATGACGCTCCCATGCGTAGACTTTAAGAGTTCTGAAGATTGGATAGGAAATACTCTACGCCCAAAATTATAACGTTGGCACGTGATATTGCTGCGTCGGCTCTCTGGTAAATATGCTTGCCTTGCCTTGAATTGATTGCTATTTGCTAATTGCCTCACTGTGAGGTTGCCAGTGCTAGTTCCAAAGGATGCTATTAGAAGGGCAGCAAGGAGACTGTCTGGGCCTGAATATTTTAATTAATCAAATAAATCTCATATCCATCAAAACAAAACCATGATGAAATAAGTAGCTTGTCTGCACCAAGGAGTTGCATCTCTATGATTTCAAGGAAGAAAAGGGTTTTTAATCTAGAGTAGTCAGTAGTGCCCTTCGAGTAGCTTTCATGGCAAATTATATTCATTAGTCAATAATCACGAGAGTTGCTAGGAGCACAGCTTTGGTAGGTAAGGACAGGAGACGTTCGATTTGACATTTATACAAATAGCATAACACATAAAGTATTGAGATTGACGCGTGAGCACTCGAGTTTATATTGGACCATATAATCATTAGTAGAATCACAGCGTATGCAGTAGCCAAACACTTTAAACTTCAAAAGGATTTTTCATTTTAACAATATTTCAAGATATTCTTATTTATATCTATTACAAAGTATTTAACAAGATTCTTTAGGTACAGTGGCATGCCAAAAGGGGAAGACTCGAATTAAAATTAATGATCACAGGTCAGAGAAAGCAGTTCTACAGAAAGCTGAAGAGATTCTAGCTAACAGGAGGGCACATGTGAATTCCATGCATTAAAAGTAAAAGAGAGAAACAAGCTTGTGAAAAAGAGAGAGATTTATTGTAGAGTATTTTTTAAAAGTGTTTTTAAATTTAAAATGAATCAAAAATAATTTTTTTATTTTTAACATTAAAAACATCTAAAAAAACATCAATTTAATATTTTTTAAATAAAAAACAATTTAAAAAACAAAATCAACTGCAATATATCAAGCATGAACATATAAATACAAAGGCTATCACATGATTTTTTTATTATTTTTTACTGGAAATAATTTGTTCTTCTAATTATATACATTAAAACCTGAGCAACTTGCTAAAATCAGGTTCAAGTGGAACACGGCAGGTCTTGCTTTCTCTCATCAATCAAAAATATATTTAGAATTAGTCAACACACGATTTCTTCCCCTTATAATTTTAATGGTGTTCGTTGGTTTGTAGGAACTGTGGAAAGACAAAGCTGCATCAATTTTATGGGCAAGGCTTGCCATTATTAAAGGAACGTGGATGCTAGCTAGCATTGCTACTAATCAAATAACTATATTTCCATTATGTATAAAAAAATTCTACATATCTTCACAGCACTAATAACTTATCATAAACGGGAAGACTAATGGTTGAAAAAAGAATAAAAAAACTAATGATACCGACATTAGTTTTTTTTGCTCTTTTTTTTTTTATTCTTTTTCAGCACTCTTTCATAATTCGTAGCGTATATAATTGGCCCCAAGGCAAACCCAGTTCCTCTAAACAGTCACGATGGAGCAGGGAAAATTTGGCAATCTGAAACTCCAACACTCTAAACTCGTATCAACTACTGTAGCAATATTCTTGATCTCTCTCCTTCCTTGCTTTGTTTTCAGTGAGCACACAGATTCGGGATCAATCCCGTCCCACTTAAAGAGTGACAAGAGTCATCATCGAACTGAAAAAAAACAAGAAGACAAAGAAGTGTTTGTGTCAACCAAACAAGTGGAAAAGCTTCGATCGGAACCGAAGGATTCTTGTGATATATTCACAGGAAAATGGGTTTTTGATAACAAAACACATCCTTTGTACAGGGAGGATGAATGTCCTTATATCCAACAATGGATTTCATGCACAAAGAATGGAAGGCCGGATTCCATGTACCAGAGTTGGAGGTGGCAGCCAAAAGGTTGTTCTTTACCAAAGTAAGTATATTTATTTCTTTGTTAATTATAACTTATAAAGTATAATGATCAATATGAATTCATTAATTGTTTGTAGTTTATGCTATTAGTTATTCGTAATTGATACTATTTAAGGAATGCTGCTGTTAATAAATAAATATAATATATATTTTTATACGGGGGATGAAGGTTCAACGCAAAATTGTTCCTCGAGAAACTTAGAGGGAAAAGGCTTATGTTTGTTGGAGATTCGATACATCAAAATCAGTGGATGTCCCTGGTTTGTTTGGTTCAATCCGCCATTTCACCTGGCAAGAAGAGGACGGCCTTTTCCACCTATAGCAACCGTTTCATCATTGAGGTAACACATACGTACATTATCGACCTACTTAAGCTTTTCTTTTTCCTATATATTCATTGCCTTGGGACGATAAAAGAAGAAGACGACGACGACGACGAGGATAAGAGATAGAAATCAAGGGGGGAAGGAATTCAGGAGTGTAAGTTTTTCCATGAGGCAGTAATTAAGTAAGGGATTTACTGGCAATTACAGCATGATTTTTGTTTTCTTGATCAGGAGTACAATGCTACCATTGAATCTTACTGGGCTCCGTTTCTAGTAAAGTCGAACGGAGACCCTCCAAAAATGAGGAACGGAGCATCGAACATTTCAATAATTTCTGATTCAATTTCAGAGAAGGGACAGAAGACTTGGAAGAGAACAGACTATCTCATCTTTGACACGTACGCCTGGTGGATCAAGCATCCCACTGTGAGACTGATGTAAGGACTATATTATGCTATATGTATGTGTACTCAAGAACAATTAATTCTTGAAGTCTCCATTTTTTAGATAAGAGTAATCTCGATCATAACAGAGAGCAAGCTAACTCTTTACCTGTGTAATCGATGAAAAAGACGAGGACCATTTGACGAGAGGGCCAAGGAGTATGATGTAATCGAAGCACATGTAGCGTATGAAAGATCGTTAAGGACATGGGCCAAGTGGGTTGACGAGCATATTGATCCTAGTCGTACCGAAGTTTTCTTCAACAGCATGGCTCCTCTACATGTCAGGTAAATAACAAGGAATTCCCTTTTTTTTTATGGTTCAATACCTAGACGTATTTTATATTAGTTTAAACATTAATCTTAATTATTTTTTCCCTCAAATTATTTAAAAAAAGAAGAAGAAGACTTCTATAATCAGCCCAGTTTATTCAAGGGATAAATTCTCTCGAACCTTACGTTCAAATTCAAAAGTAAACGAAGAAATTAAATCTCTTTAATCACCAACCTATCTTTGAAATTTTGTTTTGTATATCATTTATTTTAAATGAATACAAAATAGTTTTATTACTTTAATAATAATAAAAAAGATATGATAATTCTTTCAACGCATGCAACGCACGTGATCAATATATAACCCACCTTGAAATTTTTAAAATTAGAAGTATTAACTTAAAAAATCATCAAAAATATATAAAATAAAGATTAAATTATAATCCACTCTTGGCCTAGTTAAAAAATAGTGTCTTTAATTTGCCTGTCGGTTGTTTTAATATTACCTTATCAGCGAGAATAATATAAAATTATAGCCTTCCTTTACAATTAACTAAATAAATAAAAAATACACCATTAAAGTCAATAATTTTTAATCCACATGTGAAGGAATTAAAATTTCAATTAAAATAATTGTAGATATACTTAAAAAAATGGTATGATTGTCAATTCCTATATTTTTTATTGTAGCGGTAGAAAAATTGTAATTATCAATTTTTTTTAGAAAATAAGTTTTTCTATATTTTTTTTTATACTTGGTATTTTTATCATTTTATACTTGGTCTATTTATCACACTTTTTGCTTTTGAAAAATTATTATACAAGAGCTAAGGAAATGATGTTTCAATATATCAATTGCAATATTGTTATATTTTTTTGTTGCGTTAAAATTAGTTTAAGATCTTACATATTTTTTATTAATGCATATAATATTTTTGTATTTTATTATATGTAAGCATTAATTTTTTTATTTATGGTTATATTTTTTATTCTATGTTAAAAAAACACGTTAATAATATTTACATATTAATTTTTTGCGTTAGGAAAAAAAATTATTTGACTTGCAGCAAGGTGAGGTGAATAGATATTTTAGCATTTTGTTTTTTACATTTATTAACACAGATAATTCTTGATATATTTAATTAAATGTATAATTTTTTATTTATAATTATAATTTTAAAAAAACTTATATATTATTATTTTTTGCAAAAAATATTTTTCAACATGCGGCGAATCACACATCAAATAATCTATTTAGGGTATAATCAGTTCATGATATTCTTGGAACGTGAATTTTAAAGATATTTGCATTCTTTCTCTGTGTTAATTCCAGTCATATAGAATAAAATCTTACCCTCTAAATTTGATTCCTGTTGTCTGAAAATTAATTAAAATCCTCTCACTGTCGATTCATACCTCTAAATTGATTCTTACGTACTTCCAAAATATGTATCATTATCCATTGAGTTTTAAACTCTAATTTCTGATATTGATAAAACTGAAATCGAGTCTTATTCTTGAAAACCAGTTCTTAACCTTTGAACATGAAGTCTTATCATTTGAAATTTAATCCCAACCGCATTAAATCAATTAAAATATACCTTGAAATCAACTCCTATCTCCAATAGCTAATTCCTATCATTTGAAAATCAACTTATATCCTCAAAATCTGAATTCCCACCTTATGAAATTGATCATTCCCATCACAGGGATTAACAATGTAGAAATTTAATGACAGCCTTTTTAACCTATGAAATTCGATTTCATCCGATATCAGTCCTTTCAATATCAATTTTTACGTACCATCTAAAATTGATTTCTAGCCTATGAAATTTGATTTGACCCAGAAAATTGTATTAGTACCATTTAAAATTGATTTATACTAATTGATAATAACTTACAGTCCCTTCAATATCAATTTTTTACATTGAAGTTGATTTCTACCTTATGAATTATGGTATAAAATTGATTTCTATCTTTTCAAAATCATATCCCATCCTCTAAATATGGATTTCTAGCCCCTCTAATTGAATTGCTACCTTCTTTGTAATCGACCCATACCCTTTAAACGTTAATTTCTATCTTTCCGATGACCCACTAGTGATTTTATTCTTCTGATAACCCACCAATGAAAATTATTATCCTCTGAAATTGATTAATAACCTTTAAGAATGGATCCCTGCCATCTAAAATTCAATCACACTCTTACAACATCAATTTTTATCGCCTGAAATTGATTCATATCACCTAAACGTATAAGCATATCCCTTGATAGAGATTTATAATTCATTGTTCATACACACACACACATGCACGGGCTTTCGTCACACATGCACGGGCTTTCGTGGTCCACAGCACAACGAAAGGGAAAAGGCAAAAGATAAGTTTACTGTTCCTTTCAAAAACAGCATAATAATAACATGGATTGGAAATGGAATATCTTGATGGGGAATGTAACTCTTGAAGTTGATTAATTAGAAAGATTGGCGATGGCGGATTACAACTTACAAGTGAATGCAATGCGTTACAGGGCCTTGGACTGGAACAACGCAGATGCTGTTATGTGTGAGAAAGAGACCACTCCAATTCTGAACATGTCCATACCATTGGAGGGTAGCAATGACCATCGATATTTTGCAATAGCAGAAAAGGTGATCCATTCAATGAAATTTCCAATCAAGTTTCTCAATATAACCACCCTCTCCGAGTATAGAAAAGATGCACATCCTTCTATTTATAACAAGGTGCCCTCACCGGAGCAGAAAGCAAATCCAGCCAAGTATTCCGACTGTGTTCACTGGTGTGTCCCTGGGCTGCCTGATACATGGAATGAGCTGCTCTACGCATACATCACCAACCAATATTGATTTCTATGCCGTTCTCTTCTATACTAGTATTGGTGTTTCAATGAATTCTTGTTCATCATCACCTAATTATATAGTTGGCAGCTCATTAAAATGAGGAATTAAGTTGCCTTTTATTTGAATATCCTGAAGCAAATGTGAACGGTGTATCTCTTAAGGGTATTGCTAAATTCACTATGAAATTTTTTTTATAGTTTGACGTGGGTGTTTAGGCTAGCTTGCGCGCATCTCGACTAATCTTACGGGTTCTAAAATTAATGACCATGTAAGTCCCCAGTGGCCATCATATGAATAATCACAGGGCTCGAACCTGAAACCACAAAAAAAATAAATTTTTTAATCTCAAGCTCTAACTACTGTACACCACGATGATTTAATATGTTCTTGCTTGCTCTTCAAGATGGACTAGCGTGGCCTCTTCAAATCAACATTAATCTGGAATATTGTAAACATTAACGGAGAGAGTATATTGGCTATTTTAAAGAATAAGCAGTGATAATGACAAAACTGTCGTTGAATTTAGCAGCACCCCTCTGGCCCTCTCTTAATAATAATATATCTAAAATCTAGAATGTGTAGCATTTTGATGTTATTACTTATTGCCATAATTAATCATATCCTTTTATTTTATACTTATTTTGTTTATATTCTTGAAAAGTTTCGTTTGCCAAAGTTTTCATAGATTCCATAGCTGTGCAAAAGGGAGATTTTCTAGTCGGGCTGCCAAGCATCACATCACCTGATTTGAATTTCGGCAGTAAAAGACAACGCCCTCCGAAAATAGGGGGATTTTCTAGTCGGGCTGCCAACCATCTTATCACCTGATTTGAATTTCGGCAGTAAAAGACAACGCCCTGAAATTAGGGGGATTTTTTAGTCGGGCTCCCAAAAATCATATTATCTAATTTGAATTTCGGCCTGCGACGCGCTAAGCGCCTCACCTGCACAAGAACGTTGAGAGCTTTTCGTTTTTGGGTCTGTGACACATCGAGTCCAAGCATTAGAGAATACTATGGGTTTTTTATTTTGGGCTTTCATCATGAACTTATCGAGGTTTTTTGGATTTGGGCCTCTGACGCAATTTGTTTGGTTCAATCTGCCATTCCTCCTGGCATGAAGTGCTTGGACTATTCAGGCTATATCACTGCTTTCAAAATTGAGGTTCTCTCTGCTTCATACTAGGCGTACTCGGAAAGAAAGAAGAACGATAAAATTGAATGAATAACATTGTGAGCATACTGCAAAAACTATTCAGCTGTTCACAAGTCCCAAGTTTTTTCTACCAGCAACCAAGCTCCAGCAACCAAGCTTCTATATGTGTTTGTTTGGTATTGTGGTAGTTGTTATAATTGTGGTTTGAAAAAATTATTTTATAAAAAGTACTTTTAATTGAAGTTGGTTTGAAAAAATAGGTGTTTGGTTAATACTGTGGTTGATATTGAGGTTGAAAAAAAGTAGTTTAATGTGTTTGGTTAATAATGCTTTTGAAATTGAGGTTATAAAATAATTTTAAAAATATATATATAATATTGATAGTTTTTAATTTAAATATTGTAAATTTAACTTTTGTTATTATATCATGAAATAAATAATATTTTATATAAAATTTTTTATTGTTCCATTAAAATATCTACAATTCCATCACGTATGAAATACATCAGACAAGGACTACAGTTTTTTTGGTTTTTTAAGCACGCAATAACATCAGGTAAAACATGATCAAGAACAAATTGGAATTGCGATCAAATTCTGCAAATGCTACTTTATCAAGCGATCTATGTCTAATTTATGTAGTGTCATTAAATAATGTTAAACACTGATTTTTCGAATAAAAAACAATTAAAAAATTAAATATAATTGAACCGGAACCGGTTTGGCCGGAACCGGTCCGACTGGAACTGTATGCATGTTACATTGTTCATGGTAATTAATTAGTACGAACAGTGTAACATGCATATAGTGTACAGTATATGCAAGTTACACTGTGCATGCTAATTAATTAGCATGCTCAGTGCGTAAATATGTTGCTCATTGAAACAAAAGCAGTCTCTTGCTGCTTCGTGATAACTGAGTTTGCAACGCAGTAAAAGGTGGGATCCATGAACAGTTAATGATGTTTTTTTCTGTAACCAAATATATGTTTGCTGCGTTTTATTTCAGCCGCAGCCGCGTAGACAAACATAACCTTTTAGATTTATGTTGCCTATAACATTAGGTTGTCAGCGATACTTTTCGTAGCCTTGGAAAATCCTGAGAGCTTCATTGATTCAAATTTTGTTTGTTTTCTACGACATTCAAATTGGGCAAGCTACGTTGAACAATTGACAAGCCTCATCCCATCTGTTTTCGGCTGGATTTGCACCATAATGATCTTGATAGCATGTCCAATGCAGATAAATAATAGTAGAAACAATCTCTGAGATGAGACTCATTATTTTCATAACATGATCAAATTCAAAGAAAAACATCACTTATTAATTAAAATACTATACATTGAACAGGTAGAGAAGTAGTTGCTTGAGATCGCCCCGCATGGCCAATTTATTGTTTTACTTGAATTTCCAGGACTAAAATGCTACCCTGAAATTTTACTGGGCACCATTTCTAGTCGAGTCCAATTCAGACCCTCCAACCATGAGTGCTGGCAAATCAGACGCCATTGTAATACCTGAACCAATGTCCAAACATGGACGTAACTGGAAGGATTAAGACCACCTAATCTTTAACACATATACCTGGTGGTTCAAGTATCCCACGATGAAAGTGTTGTAAATCCTATCCTACGTGATTTTCTTCTTAAACTTTGGAGAGTTTTGCTAGTGATGTGAGAGATTCAAACCCATCTATTGGCAAAATGGATAAACAAGACAAACTTCATAGAGGCGACGAGTTTATCCAGCTATTTGATTGAAATCATAAAAAGAAATTTATGCATTCAATTGGATGCTAATAATGTTGTGGAGGCAAAACACTGGAGATCAACGTTAATTTAGCAGTGAATTTTGTAACGAGGGGCCAGGTAATGAAGGAAATATAGGATGGGAGAGGGGAGGATTTCATCATTGGAGTTTTCATGTATGCTCTAATGTTGCTAATAACGACAAAAATATACAATAGACTAATGCAGATAAATATAATCTACAAACAAATTTCACATTGAAAAACACCTCCGCGTGCCAAAAGGAGAACCTCTAGCAGGTTCCGTTTCGAGGCAGGTGCAGTTGCTCCCCACTTTACTCCCAGAAGCATGATGAGCCGATATCAATTCTCTGCCATAACCACTTCGCTGGATGACATAGAGGTTCCACTTTGGTTAGACTTCCAGTTCCAACTTCTTGATGAACTCGTGCCTTTTTCCAACTTCACAAAACCTTGCATTTTGAAACAGCTCAAGAGCGAAAGAAACAAGAAACCAAACTACAGTCCCGTTTCACACTTCCTGAAACCTAACGTCGAACAATTTTAAAAGTAGGATTTCGGAAGTTGCAAAACTGTGGAGGTGGACGCGCTCCCTTACCTTCTTTGAAAAACAGCATCCATACCTCATCCACTGACTTGGGGAGAAACCAATAACTTATCTATCTCACCAATTGCATTGATGTGAGTTCTTGGCAATAACAATCGCAGCAAGGGAACCGAAGATGCTGACACAAGCTTGGGCTTAACTCTCTCCATCGCTGTCTTGATTATGGACGATGATGGTACTGCAAACCATTGAAGATACCAAGATAGAAGCACAGAATTTTTCTCTCCCCCTGTTTGATCATTGGGCCATCTCCCAAAATTCAAATAGTTGCAAAAATCAATTTTCAATCCCTCTGAACAATGTAGCAGCTCTTCCACCCGCTTTTTAAGTGATCCTAGAAAGACAGATTGAATAATGCTACCTCTTGGTGTAGTCAGTCTTCCACTGAGAAGGGCCTCGTTATAGGTTAAAGCTAGCTGCAAACAGAACAACATTATTTCAGTATTGTTATGCACAAACCCTTCCATCTAGAAGCTTCCAGAAACAGGTTCTGTAACTCCATTAGTTTTGCTTTCTATTCTCAAAGGGAATCCCCTAATAATTTTTTAATGGCATTTATATATTTCTGATCTCTCCATCTTCTGGCTTATAAAAGTTTGGCATCATAGCCTATGTTGTCTCTCATATTTCACTATTCTTGGGGCCCCACATATCATACCAATTTTATCGGGTCAAGCCTGTTTGTTGTGTTGCCGTCAAGTATATCATGTTAAACATAAGTTTGTTAGGTATAAAAACCCATTGTAATGTATACCAGCTTATGGTGATTGTCATGAAGTTCTAACATGAAGGAAACCTGATGAGACAATTCTGAATGACTAATTAATCAATTCAACCTTTAGCATGTTCTACTTGAGTGATTCCAATTATGTGATCTGCCCACTAATCCACCAACCCCAAACAGTGGTCAGCTTTGGCCCCATGACCTAGATGGCATCCGCACTCAGTATGCTATACAACCTTGCAGGAATTTATGTTAGTTTCACATATCATTCACTTTCAAATGATAATAAATACAAGTTTCTTAAATACTGTGCCTCATCATTCTGCAGTTATATTCTAGGTCACAGCCAGATCTTTGCTGTTTAATCAAGGCATTATTTTGTGAAGCAAATGGTATGCAATCAATTATGGAAGAAATGACCTAGTTCAATTAGTAGGTGAGATGCTAGGAGTAACAAAAAAATTTACCTTTAAACTAGACAAAGCGAGTGAATCTCCAATAATAAAAGTACCATTTGTAACTTGGTCAGTCATTGAACCAATTGTAGTATATAATGATAAATATACCTGCAAGAATTTGAGGAAAATAACCATATTAGAATGACAATACATTGAAGCAGGATCGTTTCAGCAAAATATTCCATTCAAAAACTTCAAATCAATCTGTCTGTCGACACCTTGCAAACACATACCTAGATAGAGTAGAAGATGGTTTAGGTACAGAAAAGTGTTTTCCATAGTATGGTGGACTTTGTTCCACAGCTCGTTGTTCTTGGGGCGCCTTATTTATTTATTTATTCTAGTATCTAACAGGCACTAGTTGTGTCCAATAAATTGATTTAAAATTGGTTCTAGAAACAAAAAAGAAGCCATGAAATTTACAAGAGAACAGATCCACCGAGGAAATCAGTACAATATGCATTCTTACTGGCTCTTAATTTTCTACATGGTGAATTTTCCATTAAAAAAATCATTTTATTTTATATTCTACTCCTATAAATCATGCATTCCAAATTTTTATTTAGTTGATGTCTAACAATTCTTTATCTAGATAATTACACTAGAATAAAAAACTTAAAATTTTTAATACAACTGTGAAAGAAATTTTCCCTGCATGGATCAGTAAAATACTTGGATGAATGAACTTTTAAATATTCAAGATTTACATGAATGAAGCATCAATCCCGAATTTGCAATGATGGTTTAACAAAAATCAACTTATGCAAAAAGTTATAGATCGATAAGAGAGATTGTGTATGTTACACTTAGGTAAGCACTCTCCTGCAATTATTACCTGTAGAAGAGCTGGTCTGTCTTTGCTAATGCACTCAAATAATACTTGCAAGCAAAATTCCTGGAATTCAACATCAGATCTGCAAATAGATGGATGACTAATGTTAAGGGGGTAAGATATTTTGGATGAAGTGATAAGGGTGTAAAAAGAAATTAAGGGATGAAGTGTTAAAGATATTTGCTAGAAAGTAGAAAAAATAAGGATAATAATAGGTCCTTATAAAGATAAAATATATATATATATATATATATATATATATAATTGTAAAAAATTAAATATCTTATATCTATAGTCTAAAATGGTAGAAGATGAAAGAAAGGAATATAAGTTTAAATTAAAAAAAAAAGGAGGTAAGAGCACAGAACTCAAACTTTTCCCTCAAAATTTCTTTACCTCTCACCCCACTAGGTGAACATTTAACCCCTCTTTTGAGGTTAAATTTAAACCTCCATTAAAATTCCTCTCACCATCAAACTTGTACCAAACATAAGTAAATGGGGTGAGAAATTACAAGGGTAAGTTTTCGCCACCTTTACCCTCCTATCTAACATGTCCTTAGACATACAAGAAGCCTTGGATGGTTTAGGCACCAAACCAAGCAAGAAACTAACTTCTTACGCCATTTAATTTCCAACAGTACAAACACTCCAGCACATTTGCAGTCTTCTGAATGTTAAATTGAATTCTAAACCTAAGTCATTGTAAGAATCTTTCATGATAAAACAAAGCCTCTTCAGCTGTCCCAATAGCCTACATCTTAGCCTCTAATTCATTACCTAAAAGAGCAAAGGCCATTTCCTATTTTTTGTTCCCCCAAATCAAGGTCCCAAGAGGAGTAATCTAGACACAATTTTACCCTTATTGCATGTGGTTAAAGCATCCAAATGAAAAACCAACCAAAAATATATCCTTGCTTGGCCATCCATATTTTTCTATGACAACTTATTTGCCCATCCAGTATAAGAATGTGATTTGTATAAAAAAAAGTCCAAGTGATTTCCAGGGAACACCTCAATAGTTTCAATTTTCAAATTCCAAATTCAAACTCCGAGGTCTTGGTCAAATTTGACAGGGATAAAAGTGGGCAATGTTTCAAAACTTGAAGGACATGCCGACTACCAGATGCACCACTGGGACATTTCATTTATGGTATCCAACTAGATCCAAGATTGTGGTGCTACAATGGCTAAAATAAAATTAAGGTGTAGATCAAAGGAAGCATTAATGTATAGACAAGAAGAAAATACCACAGCCAACATTGATGCATAGATCTTAAGTTCTGCAAGCTTACTTGCAATTCCAAGAAGGGTCACAGCAGAGCTGTGCAAAGGCAATTAAGCTAGGATCAGAAGAGAAGGCGCTGACTAGCTGATCAACTGTAACAGAACCTGGTCCACTATGGTCACTGGTACTTGGATCACCCACTTTTATATTCGTCAAACCAAAAACCTGGAAAAGGACATGTTGTTTTGATATCTAACATATAGTAAGGCACAGTCGAGGTAAGTGTCGAATGCTGATAAAACAATGTTAAGACAACCTTGTGCATTGCTCGTGATAACAGTGATTGGCACCCTATGGGATCATCAACATATGAACAAGCTCCAACCTTCCGTTTGATGTAGATGACACCAGAATTAAATGGGTCATTCGTTTCCCCAATGCTCCACCAAGGTTTATCTGTCCATTAGTAACAGTGATCATATAAAGCATGTTAAAGTAATATTGAATAGCAGAAATTGTGCAGTGGCATACTCTAACCTTCAGGAACAAGCTCCATTACTTGAGGCCAATACCGAGGGCCACAAACACGTACACTCTTCAACTGCAACCAACATTAAACAACACATTAAGAAAAGAAGCCATTCTGGAGCTTCGTGGAAGGAAAATCACTTGTGTTCAGGGAGTAGATAACCCTGCATCACTAAACAAAACTTCATGTTCTTGTCCTAAACCATTCCAGGTGGGATCTGTTTGAGCAGTCACAAGAGCAGCAGAAAAATCCATGTACAGTTCAATGAGAGAGAGAGAGCATTTGCCAGTGTAAAAGATAGAAAAGGATATTGCAAGAATCATAATGTCATCAGTGAATCTGCAAAACTTACAATAGCACGTTCTGGCAAAATACAAGGGGTAACTTCACAAAAACTTGTTTCTGAATAATGTTCAGTTTCCCTGACAGTAACTTCAACAGGGGCATAGACAGGCAGACCACTGTCAACATCAACAGTCTGAAGCAATCGAGCCTCTGTTGCAAGGACGTATAAATGCCTGAATGCCTGAAAAACACACCATAAGAGAAATAGATGGTACGACACAAAAGAGGAGCAACAGACTCAGACTTCAGGGCTTCCAATCACACAACGTCTTTGTTTTACACTAAAACTAAATAGCCATTTTTTTACCAATTAAATAAAATTGACAAGCCATTTTTCTTCAAATATTTCTGAAAGACAAAGCTTTAAATTTAGTACCACAATCCCAAAAACACACTGATCAACCATGACCAGGCAGCATCATTTGGCACCTGCTAAATTTACTGTTTGAAGCCAGTAAAACTCTTACAACAGGTTATTAGGAGGTTTCCATCCTTCATGATGTTCACCATAATAATTGTTTCTTATAGCATATAATCATGTTACCTGAAGGTGGCAACGATTATCATTTGGTACAGTGGGCAAACGTGGATACAGAGTAATAAGTAAAGCAGCAATCGAACTGTTGCTTGTGGAAAATGTCCGCATCCCTCCCCCGAGAAACAAAAAACCAATTGCCAAGCTTACCTAAATGCAATTCAGAAAGGCAAACATTAAGTTCATTGATATTCCTAAACTTTTTATAAAAAATATATAATTAAATACAGCAAGCTAACTGCTTTATTTATCTCTCAATTGAATTTGTTACAGAGGAGTAGTTTTAATGGTAAATCATTTATCTCGAGCAAGAAGCACACATGGAGAATTTGAATGCACATTTATCTTAAGTCACCAATCTTAATAATCAAATTAACCTTGGACGAC
>VJNQ02000438.1:0-124955 GCA_007827005.2 Populus simonii
TGAGGGCGTAAGGAATGAGGAGCTGGGAGATTGGTACTTAAATGCCTCCTTGTTTCTTCCTTTCCACCAACTCACGGTCTCTACTTGTCGGATAATCGTATAGCTGGTTGGGTTGAGAAGAAAGGTTTGCTCTCTTAAGTATTACAAAATATTTAGATTAGTTTTATTTTTTTAGAATTAATCAAATAAGGTGTTCTTAATTAGTATCATTTTGGTTCTCTATGGGAGAATAGAAAGCATATTAGTAATAAGCAGTTGTTTAATTCCTTACATTATTAATTAGTATCATTTTGGTTCTCCACAGTAATTCATCATCGAAGAAATAGAAAGCATATTTAGTAAAAAGGAGTTGTTTAATTCCTTACATTATTAATATAATCAAGTTCATTGACGATGAAATGCAGCTTTACCTGTAAATGCATATTCATAACGAACACTAAGCCAGTGATCATGGAAGCAATGGACAAGTAGTAAATTATAATCTTCTTTCAACCTATTACATAAAGTCACCGTACCAATTACATGCCTCTTGATCAATAATAATAAAGTTACTCCAATATTATCCTTTTTTTTATTCTTTACATGAAGTTTTAATTAATTTATTTTTTATTTGTTTATATAGGTGGTTATGAGTTACAGAAATTGAGCAATTTGGAGCACCTTTACTTGGCATATAATAGCTTCGATAACACTATTCTATCATTTGTGGAGGGGCTTCCATCTCTTAAATCACTATATTAGGTTATAATAAACGGAGGGGTTAATAGATTTGAAAGGTTAGTTTTTTTATATACTATTATTTTTATAAATATTAAATTTAATTAACACAATTATCTATTAAATTTAATTTCAAAAAACACAATTAATGAGTATTGTATTAATTATTATATATATATATATATATATATATATATATATATATATATAAATATCAAGAATCTTTGAGCAGCTTGGAGTCCTTAAGTCTTAGCGGCAATAATATCAACAAATTGGTAGCCTCAAGAGGTAATAATTAGTAACACATTCACATTACCTACCAGGCTGGTAGCATCATAAAGATAATATTAATTCTTGTTTCTTCCCTAACTAACTTGCAGGTCCAAGCAACTTAAGGACTCTATCCCTATATAATATCACAACCTATGGAAGTAGCTTTTAGTTACTGCAATCATTAAGAGCATTCCCAAACCTGACAACACTTTATCTGAGATTCAACGATTTTAGAGGAAGAAAATTAGGTGACGGTAAGTTTATATATTATATACATAGTGATGTTTATATATTTGGGATTAATCAAAAATTCAATTTCCTACTTTTGAACAAACAGAGTTGCAAAATTTAAACTCATTGGAAAGTTTGTATCTAGATGGGTGTTCTCTAGATGAACACTTCCTTCAAAGCCTTGGAGCACTGCCTTCTCTAAAAAATCTATCATTGTATGCTCTCAGCAGCATTATATCTTATGGAGGTAAATTAACCGTTCTGCTTTTTTTTATGCTCGCTACAATTAGATGTGTCTATATAGAATTCATCTTTTAGTTTTAGCAACCCACTAAATAAGTCTTGGAGAGACAATTAAATCTTAAGTTTATAAATTAACTCAATTGAAATCTTATTATTCTAAAAGTCTATCATCCATTTAATATTAACAATATTTCAATTCAATTTTGGTCCTCTCTTAGCACCATTTCAATGTAATATAAACCCAATGATAATATAAAAAAACAATAATTTCTTTAATGAAAAAGTAAGTGCAATTTTTAGGAGGAGAATAAATTAACAATGATGTTTTTTTTTATCTTTTTATATGTGGACCAATCAAAATAATTTACACTGATAGATTGATATTATAAGATATTATTATTTTCAAAACCATAAAAAAGACACTTGAGTGCTTTAAATATCTTGAAAATGATAGATTACAAAATATGAAATTATAAAATAAAGACTATTATTTTCTAAATTTACTATGACATATAAAAAGCAATCTAGAGAGAGAGAACGGTCCAAGTCTTATCAATCTATAGAAAAAGAAAGAATTAAGGAAGAATGTTAATAAACTCATTAATGTCGTGAAGAGATTTATGTTCTCTAAAGAATATCAATTTAATGATATTCTTGAATTAAGACCATCTTGAATTCTACCAAAGAAACATCTCGCCAATAAAGCATTTTCTAAAAAAAATATGGAATTAAGAATATCAATTTGATTGTTTCACTTATAATTTCCTTACATTTCAACAAAATAGGCTTTTTCTAAAAAACAATTATGGAAAAAATAATAGTGTGATATAGGTGGATTAAATTATAATATTTTAAACTTGAACTTTATTTTATTTGTATAGCCTTTCTTTTTTAATATTAATCTGGAAAATTTTTAAAAATTAGAAACTAATTATGAGTCAATTAAAAAAAAAAACTCAAAAAACATAAGAAAAAAAGCATAAAAAATAAACTACTCAGCCAATAATTTACTAGAACCACGTGATGCCCACCACCGGAACTAGCAACTTATTAGCAATTGCTTACTAGAGCAAATTGACCAATAAGAGAGAATTCAATTCCAAATTTAGAAATCAACTCAATTGAGATATTTATTATTCATTCTATAAGCTGCTTCTTGCTAACTCTTTCATTCCCTTTATAATTTTAATTGTTTCTACGTTAATATAATTTATTGATTGTGGCAGGCTTTCTTCATCTCAGGAACTTGAAATACTTGGATTTGAGCTACAATACTCTCAACAATAGCATTTTTCAAACCATCGGTAAGGTTGATGACTCTTACTCTCTTTCTCTATAGGTTGTATATTTTCAATAGACACTCAGAGTTTTAATTTTTCCTAAATTATAATGTGATCAGGTCTATGTGACTTAAATCATCTCCAAGTGCTATATATAGACGACAATGATCTCAGTGGTTTCATGCCTCCGTGTCTGGCAAATTTAACTTCCCTTCAACTATTAGATCTCTCTTCTAATCACTTGAAGATCCCAATGTCATTGAGCCCATTATACAACCTTTCAAACTCAAGTATTTTTATGGATCAGGTAATGAAATATACGCAGAAGAAGATGATCATAATCTGAGCCCAAAGTTCCAGTTAGAGTCCCTTTATTGAGTAGTGGTGGACAAGGTACGAGAGCATTTCCTAAGTTCCTTTACCATCAGTTCAGCCTGCAATCTTTGGATCTTACAAACATCCAAATAAAGGGGGAGTTTCCAAATTGGTTGATTGAGAACAACACATACTACAAGAACTTCATTTAGAAAACTGTTCTCTTTCGGGTCCATTCTTGTTGCCAAAGAATTCTCATGTGAATTTGTCATTCCTAAGTATATCCATGAATCACTTCCAAGGCCAAATCCCTTCAGAAATCGAAGCTCGTTTGCCAGGGTTAGAAGTTTTATATGCTGACAATGGTTTCAATGGAAGCATTCCTTTCTCATTGGGTAACATTAGCTCGTTGCAAGCGTTCGATCTGTCAAACAACAGTTTGCAAGGGCAAATCCCTGGATGGATAGGAAATATGTCTTCTCTTGAATTCTTGGACTTATCAGGGAACAATTTCTCTGGTCGTTTACCATCTAGATTCGGCACTTCTTCAAATTTGAGATATGTTCTCTGAAATAAGTTGCAAGGGTCGATCGCAATGGCATTTTATGACTCCTTTGAGATATTCGTATTAGATCTTTCCCATAATGATTTAACTGGTAGAATTCCAGAATGGATTGACAGGCTATCTAACTTGAGATTTTTACTCTTGAGTTATAACAATCTTGAAGGTGAAATTCCAATTCAATTATCCAGGTTGGACCACTTAACCTTGATTGATCTTTCTCACAATCACCTTTCTGGTAACATCCTCTCTTGGATTATATCTACTCATCCTTTCCCTCAACAATACAATTCTTATGATTATGAATCCTCATCACACCAATCTTTTGAGTTTACAACGAAGAATGTATCCCTTTCTTATAGAGGAAGCATTATCCAGTACTTAACAGGAATTGATTTCTCATGCAATAATTTCACAGGAGAGATTCCTCCTGAAATTGGAAACCTCAGCAAGATCAAGGCGTTGAACCTTTCGCACAACAGTTTGACTGGACCAATTCCACCAACATTTTGGAACTTAAAGGAAATAGAGAGCTTGGATCTTTCCTACAACAAATTGGATGGAGAAATCCCACCTCGACTTACTGAACTATTTTCTCTAGAAGTTTTTAGTGTGGCTCACAATAATTTGTCTGGTAAGACTCCTGTGAGAGTTGCACAATTTGCCACGTTTGAGGAGAGCTGCTACAAGGACAACCCTTTTCTTTGTGGAGAACCGCTACCCAAAATATGTGGTGCGGCTATGCCACCATCACCACCGCCAACTTCAACGAACAATGAAGATAATGGTGGCTTCATGGATATGGAGGTTTTCTATGTGACCTTTGGGTTGTATATATCATGGTGCTGCTGGAGATAGGTGCAGTTCTATACATAAATCCATATTGGCGACGAGCTTGGTTTCACTTTATTGAGGTGAGCATCAATAATTGCTATTATTTTCTAGTGGACAATCTTCCCATTTTATACAAGTTTGGGTTTTCATAGCCTTGATGGTACCAAGACTTGGTGCATCGTTGTATATTCTAGTTTTAAGATTTAAACAAGTTTAAATGCATGCTCATGTTGTATTAATTTATACAATTCCATTTGGTTTCGAGGGTTTTTATACAGTGGGGGCTTTTCAATTCCATGAGTTTTTACTTCCCTTGTATATTACATTATTACTTGATTTTTACTGATGATCAATTCAAATTTACAACATAAATATATATCTAAAAATATTTAATATTAAAGGGAATACATTCCAACACAAATATCAATTCAAATTTATTTCACTGATTGTATATAAGCTTGTGAGCACTTAGATAATTGCTTGATCTACAACTTCAGTAACTGAGAGTATTGAGCTGTCTTAGATTGAGTTTCCCAGCTAATATCAAAGGGTAATGTCGAGAACGAATCCCTTCAGGGCTGATCCTTGCCCATATGGCACTCCCGGCCACTTGAAATGGATGACCACCCGGTACTGAGCAAATTAATGAATCAAAGCAGTCTCGAGATTTCACATAACAATTCATCTCCACTTCTGATTACTCTAATCTCAAACGTCCAGCATATGCTGCAATGCTTGATTAAAGTCATTTGATTATGCTTAGACTAGGTATCGGATGTTCCAAAAGTGATGTACAGAAAACTAGAAAACCTTAGCTTTCACCTGGAGGTAAAAAGAAAAAAATTAAACCTCCTTTAAAAAAAACTAGCAAATGAGAATTACAAGAATAATAGATCCAATTAGACATTGACAAATATCCAGTGAAAGAATACATGAAAATAAAGTTAAGTCTCTTGTTAGAATCTTTAATTACCTCCACCTCCACTTGCTTAAAACACTGACAAATCAAAATGCATTTCTTCTCTTCCACTTCCACTAGCATGTCCTTTAGCTTTATCATATTTCCAGCTATAATTGCCACAACAAGGAGAAAGTTAAGAAAGCAAAGAAGGTATCTTTTTATGATACATAAATAAATAGTAATTGCTATCTTTTTTGCTTTAATAGGTTTTAAATTGATATTTTCTTTCATGATTTCATTCTTCAAAATTAAATTGGTTAGGAATTAAACTTCTTGATCAAGTTCAGGTCCAAGATTTCATGGGTTACGGGTTTTAGAGATTTGACCAAGTTTAGGAGGTTTGCTCGGGTTTGCTTAATTTTTTTAAACTGATGTTTTTTTTTTACTTTTTTCTTAAGTTTTGCATTGTTATTTTTTTCGGTTTGACTTCTATAGGTTGAAGCTTCATGACTAGAGTCACCGGTTTTAAAGGTTAACAAGAGTTGATTTTAGTTTTTTTTTGTTATTTTTAAATCTATTTATTTTAATTTCATCATTCAAATGTATTAAAAATTAATCTTTGTGTTTTCTCATTTCCTTTCAAGTGGTCCTTTTCTAGTTATCTTTTTTGTGTGATGTTATCCCAATCTTATATTATTACCATGAAGTTTGTAAGTCAACCTAGTTCAACTTAATTTTTCTTGTTTTGTTGTTTTTTTCACTTCTCTATTTGATATTGGGTTTTTTATACTTCAGATAGACTGGTAACGATTTTTTTTTGTTAATTTTTATTTTTATTATATTTTTATACATATTATATATTTAAATCATTGCCAATTTGAGAGAGGACACTGTTTTGGTCAGTGTCCGTGCACATCGGTACTGATGTATCTCGGTTTTGTTAAATGGGGTGCCATATATGGATTCTAAGAGAAATTCTAATAATCTTTTTGTTTCTAATTCAATGGAAGAGATTGATATCACCTAGCAGTTTTTGATTTTTTTTTATTAACGGAGTTTAACGATCTATTCCATTTTCATGTTAATTTACAGTTATTCAAATTCATCTGTGCATGTCAAATGTAATCAATTTTGCATTGGTTTTTGTCTTTTGAGAAGCATTTGGCACAGCGGGAATGTTCGTGGCCTGATGCCTTTATTGAATAAATTAAGTTCAATTGTACTGTAAAGACCCGAGATCTTTACAATTTTGATCCTTTGAATCTATCTGAAATTCAAGAATGCCAAGTCCTGGAATTGCTCACTGCTCGAGCTGTGAATTGATGATACATTAGCTTCATCTATATAATCAAGGCTGTTGACTATAGTTTTGCTGAGACATTAGTAATTGATGGCCATTTTTTTTTAAGAGTAGTGTATATATATATAATACTCAACCATATTCAATTCCTTGCTGATTTTAACGAGTACTGTCATCAATCCCAGCCTCTCTTGGTTCACCATAGCTAATAAATTTGTTCTCCAAGTTCATCCAAGAGTCGAGACTAAATGCTATGCAATGTAACCGCCAAAACACATTTGATTCAACAACAAAGCTGGTCTCCTTCAATATTCCAATAAATTTAGTTCAAGATACATCAAACTTTAACTGAAATTTTCAAACTGAAACCAATCTCGCAGACTAGAACCAACTCCAACCAAGAACACACACACGCATTAAAAACTAAACTGGCTTGTTTGTTTCATGAAAAACCACTCCCTGGAAACAACTTTTCTATATTTGATAAACTACGAGAAACCACTTTCCAAGAAAGTGGTTTCAAACAAGGAAAACACAACCCTTTTTCCAAAAGGAAAGTGTTTTCTCTTTTTAGCACCGGAAAACACTTCCTCTTCTTTAACAAAGAATGAAGCCACACCCTAAAGGATGAATCACCATAGAATACTACATTTGTACAATTGCAAGATAGAGATCCTTGTCAAGCTCTTAAGAACACAACTTACCATTCAACATTTTGGCAGTAGTCATCAACCAGAAGATATAATCCCTCCGAATGCACTGTCAATGGCTGAAAGAGGCCACCAAGTTTCAACTTTTCCACCTCTATATGCAACCGATATTTGGAATGTAACCTTCTCTTCATCTCCTCATTCAGCAATTAGTATATGTCTCCGAATGATGATGTAAGCTGCCACCAGCATGAAATTCATGAGCACGAGCTCCAACGTAAATCAAACTACAGCCAGGGGTTTTAGAGACACCACACTGCCTCATCTTTGCAGAATCATCCCACTTTCTCATATTTCATATATCTTAGATAAGATAACTGCATCTCTGGAAACATTGAATGACCCTTTCACCAACATCTGTTTTCTACGCCTCTGACAGGCACCAAGCAATGACCCAACACAATTTCATCTCGTTTTCCAGGCATCTTCTTGATTAAGTCCCAAGCTTCGTTCAGAAGTCCTACACGCGCACAAAGATCAACCATGCAAGAATATGCTGACTTTGGGACCAATCCAAATGACAATTTCATTGATTCAAACAATTGGCGGCCCTCATCAACCAATCCAGCATGCACACGGCAGAAAGGACTCCTATGAAAGTGATGTCATTAGGCTGAACAGTGCCATTATCCTTTGACATGTGTCTGAATAATGATAATGCTTCCAGGGCCTGCCCATGGAAAGCAAGAGCAGAAATCATGGCATTCCATGAGACCTCATTTTTACGAGGCATACTCTCAAAAACCCTGAGTGCATCATCCAAGCTCCCACATTTTGCATACATATCAATTAATTCACTCACAACATAGACATCGTGTTGTAAACCTCTTTCTAATGCATGTGTCTAACCCATTTCCCCAAATCAAGGACCCTATTGTGGAATATGCAGACAATACTTCAATCATTCTGACTTTATTTGGATTAGGACCTGCCTCTCTCATTCCATTGAATAGTACAATTGCTTCATTGGAAGCTCTATTCTGTGCACACATATGAAGTGATAGCTGAACAAAAAAAAATCATATTAACTTAAAACGCATTTACAAATTTCATATATTCGATTTGCATTGTTTTATCAGAGATAAAAGCTTTTCAGTTAGGGTTTGATGATGTTTTTTTGGGTTTGGAAGTTGAGGTTGGAAAGAGGGAGGTGGTAGGGGGTAGAAAAGAGGCAGGTCTTGTCCTGTATTGTCTTCGGACACAACAGGCATTGCATAGATAGTACCATCATCATTTTGTTTAAAAAAAAGTTTTTCCTTGCAACACCAATTTGATTTCTTGCATGTTCTCATGTAGTCACCAATCAACATTTGACAGGTTATATGCCCGGGAGAAGAAACTCTACAAGAAGTCAGGGTACATCTCAAATTTTCTGCATAACTTTTTGCATGATGCATTCTGAGCGTCCCTAGTTTTCAAGGCCATGATTATAGCATAGAATTTCAATGTATTATTTTGCTGCTGGAATGGGTTTTATCTATGCACAGCAGCTAAGAGGCGATCCACTCAGGGTCCTAGTCCGTCAAAGAGAGTTGGAGCAGGGTTGTCAGTTGAATGAGGCAGAAGTATGGAAATGGTGGAGGTTGATGAAGTAGAAGGTAATGACTGTCGCACGTCGGAAAATCCGCGCGGCATCGGCTGGCGATTTTTTTCGTCGTTTGCTTGATTTGATTTGGTTGGTTCGTGGAGTCGACCTAGTAATTGATTGCGGGCTATAGGAAACCGAAAATACTGGTCTTGTCAGAGATTCGCGGGTAAGGGACTGGTTGTGGTTAGGGAAGGTATTAGCACCCCTAAACACACCCTACTGAGGTAAGCTGCTTCGTGGACTTGATGTGTCTTTAAAAATAAAACTTTTAGCCATTCTAAGGCTTCGATAATTCAGTTATTAGTTCCCAAAATATATGTAGATACATGTTCTACATTTTCATGGAAAATATAACATGATTTTTATCTGTCCTTTAGAGTATTGTGCATATAAATTAAATATTAAATTCATTTTTATTTTTGATTTAATAACATTCATAAAAAAAATACACAAACACACACACATCTCTTTTCTATTATTATTTTCTCTTCTTTTCTTTTTTTTTTTTTTACATACACAATTTTACATGTAAAACAAATAACAAAAATTCAAAATAAATCAAATACAATAATATCTAAATATACACATCATCTGAAAGTTACAACAAAAACACAAAGAAATCCTCGGGAACAGTGCTGCACAGCCTTGGTGTCGTCTGAACAGCGGCGGCGCGTGGGTCCACGCGCCGCCGCCGGCGAAGACCAGCAAACTGGTGGATCGGGATCGCCTCCTTCTTCTCTTCCCGTCCGTACCGGCGGTGTATCTCCCAGTCACCTGCAAAACAACCCAATCAAACACAAACAGTTTCCGGTTCTCCCCTTTTTTAGATCTGCCTCGGCCTCCCTTCTTCCTCTCGATTTTCTACTCTTCCCTTCTTCCTCTGGGGCCAACGCCGCCGTTGCTTGTTACAATCTGGATGGTTGAAGATCGGAGGAGAAGCTGTAGGGGCTGGTGGAGCGTCGGTGGTCTTCGCTCCTGTTGGTGGCAGCGGTGGTTGGCCTTGTTGCTGTCGTCCGTGGCCTCTGAAACCGTGGTGGAGATGAGCTTGCTGGCGGCCGGTCTGTGCAAAGGAGAGCTGGTCGATGGAGACAAGGGGGGCGGCTCTGTGGAAGGTGGTGCTGTGGTCGGCTGAAGAGGTTTTGGCCGGCGGTGAGATAGTGTGGGTTTGTGAGGGATGGATAATCAAACGGCTGTGTGGGGAAGAAACAAAATCAAAACCGGGGAAAGGGAAGATCGGCTGCTGGAAAAAGAGAGGGGTTCTCTGGTTCCTGGTTTGGTTTTGAAGATGAGTGAAGATGGGGGGAATGGTGATGGCTGGTTTGGCCGTGTGTGTGGGGGAGAGCTGTGGCTTGTGCCGGCTGGGTGAGGGAGAAGAAAAAAAAATCTGGGGAGGGAGGCGGCTGCCTTGGGTTAGATAGGTTTAGGGTTAGGTTTTCCCCTTTTTTGTGTTGCCTCCCTCCAATTATCAAAATGCCCCCCTTTAGGTTGTGTTGAAGGCAGCTATTTATAGGCAAAATGTTGCTTGGACCTCAAAATTGGTCCCTCAACTCTCTCTTTTTTTTGTAAATTTTGATTTTTCTTATTTTTTTGTATTTTTTTAAAACGAGCAATATCAACGTCGACTTAAATGAGGAAAATCAATGATTTAAAAAATGACGCGTGAAAAGTCGAACGCGTTCAAAAAAAACCTTTGAAAACTTAAATTCTTTTTTAGACGACGTTAAAAATGCTAAAAACGATGCAAATATATTAAAAACGTATTTTTTTTTGGATTTTCATTGTTTTTTGCTATTTTTGGATTTTCCGAAAATTTTATCAAAAAGGTGGGTCAAAAATTGGGTAACAACAGATGCCCCCTCTTTACAATGCTTACGAAGCAAAACTCCTCGATGTTTCGCATAGTAAGCTTTGTAAAGAAAACAAAACGAAAATAATCTCATTATCTTGGATGATTTCAAGGGCGACTTGCCCACACATACTCAAAGTGGTCTATTTTCACGGGCGACCTGCCCACACACTCACACTGGTCTATTTTCACGGGCAACCTACCCACATATACTTACTTTGGTCTATTTTCAAGGGCGACCTGCCCTTTTGATTGGGTTTACCTGAGATCCCATCTGGCGATCTACCAAGAACCAAAATCGGTGTGCAGCTCGGTCAACCTGAAATCCCATCTAGCAATTCCCTTTAACCAAAGCTAAATTCTGCGTGGTTAGGCTAAACTGAGATCCCTTTGCCGATCCCTTTTAACCAGAACCAAAATCCTTTGTGGTTAGGCTGAACTGAGATCCCTTTGCCGATCCCCTTCAACCAGAACCAAAACTCCTGTGTGCGGTTAGGATAGACTGAGATTCCTTTTGCCAATCCCCTCTAACCAGAACCGAAACTCCTTTATGGTTAGGATAGACTGAGATTCCTTTCGCCAATCCCCTCTAACCAGAACCAAAATCTGTGTGGTTGGGCTGAACTGAGACCCCTTCGCCGATCCCCTTCAACCAGAACCAAAACTCCTGTATGCGGTTAGGATAGACTGAGATTCCTTTTGCCAATCCCCTCTAACCAGAACCAAAATCTGTGTGGTTGGGCTGAACTGAGACCCCTTCGCCGATCCCCTTCAACCAGAACCAAAACTCCTGCATGCGGTTAGGATAGACTGAGATTCCTTTCGCCAATCCCCTCTAACCAGAACCGAAATTCCTGTATGGTTAGGATAGACTGAGATTCCTTTTGTCAATCCCCTCTAACCAGAACCAAAATCTGTGTGGTTAGGCTGAACTGAGACCCCTTCGCCGATCCCCTTCAACCAGAACCAAAACTCCTGTGTGCGGTTAGGATAGACTGAGATTCCTTTCGCCAATCCCCTCTAACCAGAACCAAAACTCCTTTATGATTAGGATAGACTGAGATTCCTTTCGCCAATCCCCTCTAACCAGAACCAAAATATGTGTGGTTGGGCTGAACTGAGACCCCTTCGCCGATCCCCTTCAACCAGAACCAAAACTCCTGTGTGCGGTTAGGATAGACTGAGATTCCTTTCGCCAATCCCCTCTAACCAGAACCAAAATCGGTGTGTGGTTAAGCTAAACTGAAATCCCTTCGCCGATCCCCTTTAACTAGAACCAAAATCTGTGTGGTTAGGCTGAACTGAGATCCCTTTGCCGATCCCCTTCAACCAGAACCAAAATCTGTCGTAGTTAGGTTAAACTGAGATCCCTTCGCCGATCCCCTTTAACCATAACCAAAGTCTGTGTGTGGCTAGGCTAAACTAAGATCCCTTCGCCGATCCCCTTTAACCAGAGCCAAAATCTTTGCGGTTGAGCTGAACTGAGATCCCTTCGTCGATCCCCTTCAACCGGAACCAAAATCTATGTGTAGCTAGGTCAACCTGGAATCCCACCTGGCGACTCCCTTCAACCTAAGCTAAAATCTTCATGTTGTGGTTAACCCGAGATTCCTTTTGGCAGTCTCCTTTAACCAAAAAATATACTCCTTCTTCAAGATGATAGGGTTTGAATTGAAGACTCTTATTCGTTGATCTTCTTATTTCTTTGAGATTTCCCTAATGTTAGGGTTTATCTCATCTTCCTCCCATTCCAGGGTCAAAACCATGATTCTTTGTTGTTCTTCAAATCAACAATTCTTTCTTTGTCCCCAATCTTGCTGGACTACATTGAGGATTTTTCCTGCAACAAATCAAAAATATATGCAATGCTTCGATGTTAGATGACATGCATGCATCCTTACCTAATTTGAAATATAGGTCCCCCCTCTTCAATGTTCCATCATCACAGGGTGCCTTTGTTTGTTATTCAAAGCTTTCTTTATTCTTTCAATGAACTGGCTCATTCGTGTGCTAGCCTTCCACTTAGATGTAAGTGCAGTGCTTATCATGGGTCGTCAATGATGATTACTGCTCTTGATGCTTCTCAAGCTTGACCATGCTTCCATGTGTGATGTAGCTCACTTCATCCATCTCCTATATTCTCTCCAGAATTGCCCTTTGATTGGTTGTGCATGCCAACGCCCATTAAAATTATCAATCAATCATGAACTTGCCTCTAGTTGAAACAATACTTTTCAAGTATATGTTATCATCAACTTTCTTGGAAACTGCCAAGTCATCCGGACATGCATCTCATAGCTTGCAATAAAAAACTCATCGTTGTAAACTCAATGTTCTTCTCCAGGGATTCCTCTCAGCTTGTCAAATCAGATCATGAGAAGAAATGCATTGGCATCATTAATGATGTTCATCACCCATATTCATGCGGTGAAGTGCGCCTTTGGCTTCAAAACAAATGGCCCTACAGTCAGCCTTAGTGGGTGCATCCTTCCAACATTCATTCAAATGCGACTATGTGATAACATCGTTCAAAAGTCATAGCCATGTTGGGGATGATAAACCAAGATGAAGATATGAAAATATCCTTCAAGTGCAGCGTTGCCCATTAATTGCTGCTGAAGTTCACTAAATCATGGATTGTCTTTGAACAACATTGCCCCCAATATGATCTGAACATGCTCATTCTTCTGTCTATAACCAAATGGCTTTTGTGATCGCCAGGAATGACTTTGATGGACTTCGCCAACTCATCGTTCGATTCTTTCTCTGCCCCCAACTGATCTGAATACTGTTTGTTTTCCTTTTCAAGGTCCACTGTATTGTCCCCAGGTGGTCAACTTTCAAGGAATGTCGAGAAATGTTGATGTCATTCTTGTCAAGGATTTTGCAAATTCAATCGATGTTCTTTATGTTGGACAATCTTCCTTGTTCTGGAATCAAATCTCATATTTCAACGATCATGTCTATTCAAGTCTAATTGTTGAAATGAAATCAGAGAGATGTCAATTTTGAAAAGTATTTTTGGAAATCAAGCTTGTTTGGTCAAAGATCCAACACACGCTATTCAATGTAATCTTTTGACTGTCTTGTATTTTGAAAACAGAAATTGACCCGTTGTAAGACTAAAATGGTTTTTTTTTTTTTCATGGTTCTTTGTATCCATTTTAGACTCTGATTTTGGGTGTATCTTTTGATGGTCTATGATGAGGTGACCCTTTTTTATGAATTTCAAAAAAACAAGATGCTCAAGTCAAAAGTCGGGCTTTATCAAGAAAGATTGTTTCTCTTCTTAGCACTTATTTTATCAGCATGCATAATAACCAATAGCTTAATTCATGAAGTCACGACCCTTATGGAAAAGCTCTTCAAGTTTTGAGAGCGCCATTTATCGGTTCAAATTGCTCACTTGATCAAAAAGGGCTTTTAAAAGCACGTAATACAGGCTATGGTTCATGGCTTATGAAAGAAGGGAAATTCACAGGCTCAAAAGGTGTTTGAGGGTTTCAACGATCTAGGATCAACATCAACTATTCATCAACTCTCTTTCTTGTTGTCATTGTGGAGAAAGTGACATATAACCTTGTTAATCTCAAAGATCAGAATTCTCTTAACATAAGTCATAATGCAAATCCACCTTTCCTTGATGAATAACCAACCTCAATCATCTGATAACATCAGAGGCTTTATAATGGATACCAAAAGTCACGTTTATAGCTTAGTCTTTTTTCTGCTATTGACTTTTGTTGTGCCTTTCCTTAATTGAAATTTCTTTTGCTCTTCATAGACTTGATAGGCGTTCTCCTCCCTTTATCTTTGACTTGTCTTTAAGTGAAGACAATTTCAACTTCTTCTTTTTTTTCAATCTCTTTTTTTTTTTTTCTTTTTTTTTTCATAGCCTTCCTCAAAATTTTCTTATATGCCCCCCAGTCTATGTGTTTTCTTGTAGCCCTCTCTCAATCATTGGACTTTTTTCTAAGCCTTCCCCTTTATCCATTAATTATATCAATGTCTCCAACATATCTCTCATCTGCCCCCAGTGTAGGGTGTGATCCTAGTCAGGGTTTTTTTTTGAAAAAAAATACTTTACCAGGCTCAAAATGGGACTGCAAGGGATAATATTTCAAGAAATGTGAAAGGATAACAAAGATGGCCTTTTCTCATTTCAAGCAAGGTCGGTTAGAACCGATAAATTTTGACCCCATCCAGTGTAATGATTGAGACTTGTAAGAGTCATGATTCACGAGTCCATTACTACTGAATCCACTAATGTCATTATGCATACTGTCAAAATTTAGCTATATGATGTGGTTCAGTTTCAAGAGGTATGAGTTCAAAATTGTTTGGTCACCTTATGTCATTTTCAAGCATCGAGTCATTTCTGCAATCAAAATACTTTTAATCTTCAGGATTGATTATCTTTAATTTTGCATGTTGGAGTTTGATCAAAATATTTTGTCAAAATAAAATGCTAAACATCCGTTGATTTCAAAACAACAAAGAGACAAAAATAAGACATGTTTCGGTAAAGGATGAGATGTGATCCCAAAACAAAAATGCAGAATTCCATAACAATATGATTGACAGTTCATCACCATTCTTGAATCAGCTTTTCTGGCAATATCTGTGTTTTGCCAAGCACTTTCGATCGCATGTTATTCTGAAGATGTTTGGGGGATAATATAGCCAATGATACCCTCCTTCACAGACTCCACTTGTCTCTTGCTCACCAACTTTCGGACTCAATTCTTGCAACTGTTCACTTGAAATGGTTGAGGACCCTACCATGACATCACATCTCTTGTTCAGATTAAACCACCTAGAGAATGGTGGTTGCATGGGATTTGTCGGAGTCAGGTAAAAGTCTGGAATCTGGCAAATGCTGGTAAATAAACTCAATTGGCAGAGGGATGTCTATCTTTGGCAAAGACATTGGAGTGGTCGATGATACAACAAGACTTGGCTAGACCACATAATTAAGGTTTCCCACCGTCAGAGTCTTCCTTTGATTCATCTCTCATCATTGTTCTGGAATCCTTGGCAGAACCTTCAATCTTTCCCATCTTGATAGCTTGTTCATTCTTTTTTTTTTTTTTTTTGGCAATTCATACAACTTCATGTCAATCTTCCAATGCTATTGTTGTTGTTTTAGGATTGTTGGAAACCTCTCAATAGCTAAGGAATCCTGGTAGTGCACAAAAACAAAAACGTGTGGAATCACACATTGTCGAAACTGGAAGAGAGCCCGATGAATCTAAAGCTCCTCTATCTCCTATTCGATTCCCCACAGACAGTGGAACAAACAGACATCTGTAGAGGGAGTTCTGCTCTGTTGAAGTTTCAGTTTTCTTCATGTATTTCAGTCTAGTCATGTATTTTCTCCCTACTTATGTTTTCCATGCTGACACTAGTGGGAGAAAATTATAGATGATCTGAAACTACTGCATCTCTTCTTGGATTTCCCACTTGCAGATCCACAAACAGATTCCTGCCGATAGAGCTCTGCTACGTTGAAGTTTGATGTCTGCTCATGTTTTCAAACTAGGTCTGACTCTTCGGCCTACTCTCAGTGTTTCAGTTCTGAAATTGATGGGGCAAAGTTTTGTAGAATATGAAAATACTACATTCCCTCTTGCATGCCTCACTAGCAGATCCACAAACAAATCTCTACAGAGAGAGCTCTGCCACATAGAAGTTCAGTGTATAATCATGGTTTTTTACACTTTGGGCTGCTGAACTGGAATTGAGCTCATAGTTTCAATTGCTGCTGACTAATGCACCATGTACCGAGGCTAGTAGTTATTTGGTTCCATTAGAAGATACGAAGGCGATGAATAATTGTCAGTGCAAATGAACAAGAACAAAGGTTGTCATTAGCTGATGACTGAAGGCATTGCTGCAGTTATTCATGACTTAAAAGAGGAGGTGTAACTTCCATCGGACGTGGACAAACAGTGTTCCCACAGAAGACTGTGCAGACATTCCCTTTCCATTCGATGCTCTACACTTGTTCAGGCAGATCTAAGCCTAGCTACTTTCCCTTTGATGCTCCCAACTTCCCTTTGATAATGAGCTTCTCTTTGACCCCTTTCTTCGTTTCCCATCATCTTTGTTCAATCAGGTGTAGCAAAGCTCGGATAGGGGAACCTATTTTTCATCCCGATACATGCATGATAAATGTATGACATGTAATCTATATGATGAACTCGCCCTTCGAGGGGTGACAATATGGTCGTAACTCTTGCATGATGAAACAAGAATCTTGATTCTTGCCCAAACTCTACAATGAAAACTTTCTGAGTGACGGCCATTGGGTCACCCACAAGTCTTGAATTCAAGATGCTTCAAGAAGGGCTTGTTCAGATGCAAAACAATGTATACGGCGCTTACATCCTAAAGGCAGGTTCTAATCCTTTTAAGTGAGACAAAAGGTAGGTTTACTACTTGGTCTCTAAAAAAGGTCTCTCGTTGTCCCAGTGATTACCCTCTTGAAGGCAATATAGGGGCCAGTAGGCAGTGAGATGGCACGTGTCCAACTATTACCAGTCTAAGCGCTCAACGAAGAGTTGGGGTTTACACAAACTTAAACCTTGACTAAAAGTCGTAAGGTAAGCTGCTAGTCCCCCTCCTAACCTGAAGCTTGTGTGTGCTTACAAAAATTACAATATGTGATGCATGAGACAATTCTACAAAATGCATGAATAAAACAAAAATAAAACAAAACAAAATGCAAAAACATAAACACATCAAATACACAAAGCTTAGTCCAATAATGTCGAAAACAATACCTTCCCCAGTGGAGTCGCCATTCTGTCGCACGTCGGAAAATCCGCGCGGCATCGGCTGGCGATTTTTTTCGTCGTTTGCTTGATTTGATTTGGTTGGTTCGTTGGAGTCGCCACCTAGTAATTGATTGCGGGCTACTAGGAAACCGAATATACTGGTCTTGTCAGAGATTCGCGGGTAAGGGACTGGTTGTGGTTAGGGAAGGTATTAGCACCCCTAACACACCCTACCTGAGGTAAGCTGCTTCGTGGACTTGATGTGTCTTTAAAAATAAAACTTTTAGCCCAATTCTAAGGCTTCGATAATTCAGTTATTAGTTCCCAAAATATATGTAGATACATGTTCTACATTTTCATGGAAAATATAACATGATTTTTATCTGTCCTTTAGATATTTGTGCATATAAATTAAAATATTAAATTCATTTTTATTTTTTGATTTAATAACATTCATAAAAAAAATACACAAACACACACACATCTCTTTTTCTATTATTATTTTCTCTTTCTTTTCTTTTCTTTTTTTTTTTTTACATACACAATTTTTACATGTAAAACAAATAACAAAAATTCAAAATAAATCAAATACAATAATATCTAAATATACACATCATCTGAAAGTTACAACAAAAACACAAAGAAATCCTCGGGAACAGTGCTGCACAGCCTTGGTGTCGTCTGAACAGCGGCGGCGCGTGGGTCCACGCGCCGCCGCCGGCGAAGACCAGCAAACTGGTGGATCGGGATCGCCTCCTTCTTCTCTTCCCGTCCGTACCGGCGGTGTATCTCCCAGTCACCTGCAAAACAACCCAATCAACACAAACAGTTTCCGGTTCTCCCCTTTTTTAGATCTGCCTCGGCCTCCCTTCTTCCTCTCGATTTTCTACTCTTCCCTTCTTCCTCTGGGGCCAACGCCGCCGTTGCTTGTTACAATCTGGATGGTTGAAGATCGGAGGAGAAGCTGTAGGGGCTGGTGGAGCGTCGGTGGTCTTCGCTCCTGTTGGTGGCAGCGGTGGTTGGCCTTGTTGCTGTCGTCCGTGGCCTCTGAAACCGTGGTGGAGATGAGCTTGCTGGCGGCCGGTCTGTGCAAAGGAGAGCTGGTCGATGGAGACAAGGGGGGCGGCTCTGTGGAAGGTGGTGCTGTGGTCGGCTGAAGAGGTTTTGGCCGGCGGTGAGATAGTGTGGGTTTGTGAGGGATGGATAATCAAACGGCTGTGTGGGGAAGAAACAAAATCAAAACCGGGGAAAGGGAAGATCGGCTGCTGGAAAAAGAGAGGGGTTCTCTGGTTCCTGGTTTGGTTTTGAAGATGAGTGAAGATGGGGGGAATGGTGATGGCTGGTTTGGCCGTGTGTGTGGGGGAGAGCTGTGGCTTGTGCCGGCTGGGTGAGGGAGAAGAAAAAAAAATCTGGGGAGGGAGGCGGCTGCCTTGGGTTAGATAGGTTTAGGGTTAGGTTTTCCCCTTTTTTGTGTTGCCTCCCTCCAATTATCAAAATGCCCCCCTTTAGGTTTGTGTTGAAGGCAGCTATTTATAGGCAAAATGTTGCTTGGACCTCAAAATTGGTCCCTCAACTCTCTCTTTTTTTGTAAATTTTGATTTTTCTTATTTTTTTGTATTTTTTTAAAACGAGCAATATCAACGTCGACTTAAATGAGGAAAATCAATGATTTAAAAAATGACGCGTGAAAAGTCGAACGCGTTCAAAAAAAACCTTTGAAAACTTAAATTCTTTTTTAGACGACGTTAAAAATGCTAAAAACGATGCAAATATATTAAAAACGTATTTTTTTTTGGATTTTCATTGTTTTTTGCTATTTTTGGATTTTCCGAAAATTTTATCAAAAAGGTGGGTCAAAAATTGGGTAACAACAATGACTACAGAGAAAATGGCTGAAATTCCCATAAAGGTACTTTGTGCAGGAATGTCTGTTGCAAACAGCTCGCTTACTGAATTTGCTATTGGTTCTGCAGAGGGATATGCAGAATATGTTAAGTAATGGGAGAATGCCATTGCCAAGTGCTTCAGAGTTCTAGCAGGCCTAGAACATAATTTAGGATATCCCGGTAGCTAACATTGCTAGCATCAGTGATGTAATTACATGTTATAACCTAAATGATCAAGGTAGCGTAGAGCAATTGCTGCTCCTGCTAACATATTTCTTTGTGATCTATTAGTTGGCAAGCTAACCAAAGATGAACAGCATGTATGCTTAGAAATATCTGGGATTGGAAACTGCCTGAATCTATCCAAAGCTCCATATGCAATTTTCGCTCTCTTGTAGATCTATCCATAAATTAAAATAAAAAAATTGCAAGGCCATGGTCAAGGAAAATTAACAGAAAATGAAGCAATATATAAACGGGTAAAATCATTCCACAGGTGTATGCTTTCTAACACTAGTGTATGTGCGCAGATTTGATATCAACAAGTTGCAGAAAAATATCATAAACGATAGAAGTGTAAACTCTGCTTCCCTTCGTTCAGCATTTTCTTTAGTTATCCCAAGTCGCTGCTTAACAACGTGCACTTGTTTCATTAATAGAGCCTTTCCTATCAACCAAGGGAGGCCAGAGTGATAAATTGTTCGGGCAGAGGTTCCATCAGACCCCACCAAGAGTTCATACATGATTGCATCTGCAAGCCAGGTGCTAACCATATCTTTCATTGATATCCATTCTGGGAGCGAGCTGAAGTCAGTGTCTAAATCAACAATACCATCTTCCTTTAAACATTGGATTACCCCACCATTCTCGTCATTGTAGGCTGCATAAGTGTCTGATTCAATATATGGAATTTGATCTACAACAGAGAGTCAGATAAGTGTTTTGAAGACAATTTTGATATTTGCATGATATATTTGAGAAAACAAACATATATGACAACATGAGCAAAGCATGCACACACATTAAAAACCAGCTGCCATTACTTGTCAGTCAAAGAACCAATATCCATCAAAAACAGTCCTGGTCATGCAGATCCAATCTTGAATGCTAATGACTAACTCCTTCCCTATTATTTATGACCATGGCCTTCTTTAATACAATATGTTAGCCTCATTTATTCCGAATCCTTGCTATACACCGAGTCCCAGAACACACAGTGTGTTTGGTATTGAGGTAACTGTTGTGGTTGTGGTTTGTAAAAAGGGTTGTTTTTATAAAAAAATACTTTTAATTGAGGTTGATTTGAAAAAATATATGTTTGGTTAAAACTGTGGTTGAAATTGAGGTTGAACAAAAGGTAGTTTAATGTATTTGGTTAAGAATACTTTTCAAATTGAGGTTATAAAATAACTAAAAAGACATATATTAATATTGATAGTTTTTAATTTAAATATTGTACTTTTAACTATTGCTATTACATCATGAAATAAACAATACTTTATATAAAGTTTTTTTTATTGTTCCATTAAACTATTTGCAATTCCATCACGTACGAAATCCATCCAACAAGAACTACAGTTTCCATGGCTTCCTGAGCGTGCAACAACATCAGGTAAAATATCATCAGAAACAAAATTGGGATTGCGATCAATTTCTGCAAATGCTATGTCATCATGCGATCTCCTTTTAATATAATTATGTAGTATCATTGAATAATGGTAAACACTAGTTTCTCAAATAAAATACAATATCTGAGAAATGTTTTTGGATTTTTTTTTTCTGGGTCGGACCTAGACACCGGACATTTAGGTTTGGGTCGGACCGGGAACAGTGGAGAAGCTCTCCACTGTTCACATGCAACGTGAACAGTGGATAGCTTGCAAAAGACGAAGGAGAAGGAGAAGGAGAAGGGGAAGAGAAGGAGGAGTGGCTGGCGATGGAAACGACGGAGGCTGGTGGTGAGCTGAGAGAGCTGTCGTGAACTGTGCTCTGTTTCTGGTCTTCTTCTTCGAACACTGGTGAGTGCAGCATACAAAGTAGAAGGAGAAGGGGAAAGAGAAGGGGAAGGAGAAGAGGAAGAGCAGTGGCTGGCGGTGGAAACGGCGCAGGCCGGTGGTGAGCCGAGGGAGCTGCCGTGAACTGTGCTCTGTTTCTGGTCTTCTTCTTCAAACAGTGGTGAGTGCAGCATACGAAGCAGAAGGAGAAGGAGAAGAGGAAGAGTAGTGGTTGGCAATGAGTTGAGGGAGCTGCTCTCCACTGTGCTCTATTTATGTTCCAGCCGCCACCTTCTTCTTCCGCCTCTGTAAAATGTTGCATAGACAGGAGAAACGTAGATCCCGTAGCATTGTGAAAAGTTGGAAATTTCTGCTTCAACAAAACTGAGTTTTGAACGCAGATAATGGTGGAATCCATGCATGAAAAATGCGACTCATTTTGTAACCAAACGATATGTTGCAACTGTTGACAAAAAAACACAACTGCAAACGCTGAGCCAAACAGGCTCTAAAATTCCCACTAACAACAAAATACCAACTTTCAGATATCTAAAAGAACTCAGTTAAACGCTATTGATATTCCATTGCCCACATTTACACTTTCAAACAGTGTTCAAAGCTGAGTCGATGAATTTTTTACTTATATTTTATCTCGAGTTAACTAGGTCACGGGTTGACCTGAGTTTTTGACCGAATTAGATCAGATCAATCCTTTCTTCTTCTTTTTTAAAGCCAGACTAGTCCAGACATCATGTCAGTCGAGTCATGTCTAGTGTTTATCAAACACAAAATAAAACAAATTTTCCAGTCCAACCCAAAACACCAAATATAAGACAAGACAATTATTTATCAAGTCATATCTAGTCTAGTCCAATCAATTATGTCTAGCATATCTAATATTACCTAACTAACTTTCACATTGAATTAAATCAAATTTAAAGCGGGATGCCAAGTTTTTTGGTATTATATTGAAGAGTGTTTTTTTTTTAAAAAAATTACTTCAAAATATATGAAATATTTTTCTTTAGATTTTTTTAATTTGTAATATTTACACATAGAAATCAGTTTAATAATATTTTAATATAAATACACTCTAAAGACATTAGTTAAATATAGTCTACTGTTAGCCACAAAACAATCTTGAACGCTGTGTCTATATAAATACCTGCTCTTGTCATCAGCAGCAGCAGTTACCGCGTGTTATGCCCTGCCGAACCAAAGATTGTGATGAAGCTGTCAGTTGAGTTTTAACAGGGTTGAGGGCTTTTGGAATTCTTCACTTTTCCACTCTCATGCCAGGGAATGATATATTTCAATTCATTTAACGCCCGATGCAGTGATATCTGGCATACAAAAAGTGGAAAGTCAATAACTACAAGGGGTATTTCCTGCAGCAAGGAGAGTTTCTGAATTTTCATTATTAGAATCCAACTATTTTGCCACCATTTCTTCTCTGAACCACCTACAAGGCTACAGCTGTTGGATGATTAATTTTCAAAAATTTTACATGGAATACAGGAATGAAAGGTAAAAAGGAAACTATCTTTCTCACAGTGATGTCCATGACTGATTTATCATGAGGAAAAAAAATTGTCAAGGAAAATACAAATTTCTCAAAAAATGAATGCTTCTTCAGTCATAACTGAAGCCTTCATCTTCTTCGTCATCATCAACCTCGACCTCAGAAATGTTAACAAATGAAACAAAATGTTCAAAATGGCACAACCACGTCGAATGAGATGCGGCGTGGAAAAAGACGGAGCAATTTCTTACTTGCAGGCAGCATTCTATAAACAGCGAAAGAGAGGCAGTCTTTCACTCTATATATCTTAAAACACACGACAGTGCAGAGAAAGCTCTGTCAACTGCTATACGTTACATTTCTCATCTTAACACAGCCAGTACCCAAAACCAAACACATCAAATGACTGTCACAAATCCCCTGCCAACTGCTACCCAACAGAATCATCCCATGCAAACAAGGGCCAAAAATAACATTCGCAAACCTCTTCAAAAACTAAATCTTCACACCCAATTATCCAAACCTCTTGATCTTGAACCCACCACATCAGCCCAAGCTCTCAAAGATCCAAAATAGCATAAGGCCATGTCTGAAGAATATAATGCTCTTGTTTGAAATGGAACATCGGAACTACTACCTTCCAATCCCAGTCAAAATGTTGTGGGTTGTGAATGGATTTTCCACACTAAACTAAATTCTGATGGCTATATTGACAGGCACAAGTCTTGTAATAAACTTAAGATAGGGAGATTTACGGTTCTTCCACCAACAAATTGAAGTGTTCGTTCATATGTAGTATCAAAACATGCCCTGTTCATTAATCAGAAAGATGCCATATTTGGAACCATATTAGAAGCAAATTTTATGTACAATCATCAAGGTCGAATCCATGGAAAATCTCCATACCTTCTTGAGACTAAAATTGTTGGCAAGAGTTATGGGTCATTTGTAACTCACTCCCGTTCTATGGGTCTGTTACACACCATGCATTGCCAAGTTTTGGAGAATTTTCACATCCAATTTGATTTCATTCTTATTATAATTTATTTTATGATATAAATGAATCTGCTAAGTGGAAGAACAACCCGTTCTATGGGTTATGCTTATCTAGAAACCACCGGTGATGTTGATGTGATTTCTTTATTTTATCTAGAAACCACTTGCTCAGATTTTGGTAAATTCTTAGTTTGCTCCTTCAAATTTCTCAGCTTCGTCTTGAAATTTTAGTTTGTAACAATCGCCTTCTATAACCTTCATTGTTAAAATTAATTTTTTTCCAATATAAAAAAAAATTAAACGATAAGAACCCAAGTTGTTTATGGAATTTTTTTTCCTGGCCTTTAAGCCCTTGAGCACCACCACCTCTAAAATATCTGTCTTCGCCATAACTCATGGATTCTGCATCTTCTTAAGACGAATTAACAAGTTTCAACTCAATTCTGTATCTTCTCTAGATTTGTCCATGACTGTGCCCCATAAATAATTCCTCTTCTTCTTTGGGCCTTGATGTTCTCACAACCATGCATTAAGATGGTTCTATACCAAATAAATAGAGACAAATTTGGGAAATGCTTTGGTTTGGTTTATTTTCTGTTATTCTCCGAAAATATCTTCGTTCCTTGATAGAATTTTATTGGAAATGATGAGCTACCACTCGCTTTTGACTTTGCTGGCCTACCAAATAAATGAAGAATTCCTCTTGATAGAATTTTTCTTGGAAATGATGAGAATATTTTAGAATTTTCTGGGTTGAAGCCAGCAGTCAACAAATCTTAAATTCCATTGGCATCGTGTTCCATGCCTTTGCAAAATATTAAAGGCTCCAATGCCTCTCTAGTAATAAGATTATTTTTTTATTTTCCCCCAAATACATATGTCATTTATCGAAATAATTAATTTAATCACATACACCAAAAACAAAAAACAAATATATCCAACTACTATGCAATTTCACAATTAATTTTTTTATTATGATTTAGTGTTATGTTAACCAGGCAACATTTAATTACCATGATATAAAATACAAAAACAGTGGGAACATAAAAAACATGTTTTATATTTTTTTATTTTAAAGGTATAAATTTTACTCTAATTTCACTCTAAAACTATTGTAAAAAATATTTATTTAAATTTATCTATATTTTTATAATTCAAAAATTAAAAATAAAATAAAATTAATTCAGACTCGTCTAAAAACAGTTAACTCTCACATCATTATTATATAACAAAACTAGCAAAGATATTTTATTAATCACTAAGTTTTCTTGTTATAAATATATTTGTAGTTGTATTTATCTCTTTTGTATTTCTAACTATTACCGAATTGAATATATAATAAATACCGAGTGAAAGAATAAATTTAGTTGTCTACCGTAATAAAGTTTAAATAGGTGACTTTAGAATCACCAAGCAGTGAATCACGGGAAGATCGAAAGGATAATTCAAGTGATTTTACTAACATTATCGTAAAAAAAAATTGAATTGCATAAAAGTAATTAACCGAAAAGTTGACCCCAAGTCAAAGTCTTTTTGTGGAAAAACATGAATAAAAGGTTGACGCTGGCCAGCTGCTCACTTTCCATGAAGATGATGGATATAGAGCCCTCCCTACTATCTTTATGGAAATTAACTCTAGAAAACCATGCTTTAATTTTAATATTTTAATATATTCCTCAGTTATCATATAAAAAAAAAAAGAATGCAACCACTGATTAATTAATTAAAACGTTTAATATTGAAGCAATTGAGGCTTCAATTTCTTCACAAGAAACCAGTAAATAAAAATAACACAAAAACAAAACCTTGGAATGTGAAGAAAAAACACACTCATTACTCTTGCAAGCAGTATTTTTAAACCCGGTCCGGTGGTCAACCCAGCTCAAGCCTCGGGTCCCGTGTTTTGACAGGGTCACTCAGATCACTTTTGATTTTTTTTATAAATCAAAACAACGTTGTTATTTTTATAAAAAAAATTAATGGGTTGTAACTGGATTTTTAACCGGGTTAGCCGGCTTTTGAACTTTCCTTATTTTTTCACAAATTCAGCCCGGTTTCAGCCCCAGATCAGCCGAGTCCGGGGTTAATCCGTTGGGCCGGGCCGGATTTTAAAACCATGCTTGCAAGGCTATCGGCAAGAATATTAAGAACCAGCTGCCATTTCTAATTATCAACCAAGAATTAAGAAAAAATTCTCTAATAATAAGATTAAAAGTAAATGTGTTATTTATAGAAATAATTAAAACCAGCTCTAATGCCTCTCTAATAATAAGGTTTTTTTTTCCTAAAATAAATGTGTTTTTTTATCGAAATAATTAATTTAACAAAAAAAAAACTAGATTAAAAAGGGAGCAATTTTTATTATGATCTGCTGCTCTTTTAATTAGGCAACATTTGATTATCGTCATATAAAATACAAAAATAGTTATGATCTGCTGCTCTTTTAATTAGGCAACATTTGATTATCGTCATATAAAATACAAAAATAGTAAAGATAAAAAAGACATATTTTTATGTATTTTTTATTTTAAAAATATATAATTTTAGAAATAATTTCTCTGTATTTTTAATCAGATATGTTTTTTATTTTTTGAAAATACAAATAGAGGAAGAACAACCGTGCTGAGGATGTAGAAAGCAGTTTCTCTATGTTCTTACTCAAAAGGTATTTCATTAAAATATAAAAAGCTGTTTCTCATTAATTATGGCTGTGGGAAATTGCCGCTCAAGTTCTAACTCTTGGGCTTTTATCAGTCAAGCATGACTGATAAAATTGCCCGTCATGGGGGGCTGTGGGAAATTGCCTGACTCTCAGCTTTTTAATTGAAACCACTAGTGATGTTGATGTGATTCCTTTATTTTACTTGTTAAACGACTTTATAGGTCAGATTTTGGTAAATTCTTAGTTTGCTCCTTCAGATTTCTTCATCTTGAAATTTTAGTTTGTAATAATCTCCTTTCATAATCTTCATTGTTAAAATCAATTTTTTTCTAACATAAAAAAAAAAATGAATTGACAATAACTTGAGTGAACCCATATTAATTTGATTTACTCACAACCTAGGATGATCCAGAAAGAAATAAAGGGAAAAAAAAAAGCTTTAGTCCCAACAAAACTAATTTTCAAAAATAAAATTGAAAGAGAAAATTAAATATAAAACGTGAAAGAAAAAAAACCTAAGTCAACCCAAGTTTATTTTGTTAACCTACCACTCACGACATGAGATTTTGATAAGAAAATCATTTTAAAAAAATAATCTAGAAAAAAGATAAAAGCTAAATAAATAAGAAAACATTGAAAAAAAACTCGAGTTATTATAGGGTAACCTACCGAACATGTAACCCGAGATAATCTTATAAAAAGAAAAAAAAATATAAAAATAAGAAATCTCAAGACACAATAGCTCAAAATTAAAGGATAAAATTAAAAAAAAATTTAAGACAACCCATGTTAATCTTACTAACACGCGACCTAGAATAACTCTAAAGAAATAAAAGGAAAAATGAAGTAATTGTACTATTTGTAAAAAATAAAAAAAATATTACGCCAAAGTGTTAAGCCTTTCATTCTTTTAAAAGGATTAATGGACATCATAAAATTTCAACTAATATATATAGAGGTACTGCATGGCCAAAAAACAAAAACTAAAATAAGTATTTTCAATATTTAAGCTAACAAATGACTACTACTTGGTCATTGATGAATTGTTTATATTGGATGTAAATATATTACAAACAATTATCCACATCCAAAGTTAATGGTATATTTATAAAAATTAATTTTTTACGACCCTCTTTTTCAATTCAAATGTTGGAGGATAAAAGTATACCCACTTTGTGACAATAATAATGTATAGACAAAGTGAAGAAAATAGAACAAACGTGTTTTCCCACTCTCCAACCCGCTAATTAATCACACAAGGAGGAAGGGTGGAAGCTTTTCTATTTCTTGAAAGGTTAATATTTCACGAATTGTTTTTTGGAATGTCTTCACAGCAAGACAGGTTTGTTCCATAGAAAGTGATTTTTTGTAATTTATTTTTTAAAATTTTGTACAATTAGTAAAGTTAGTTAATGAAAAATATTTTTTGGTCAAACAAAAATTTGACTTAGTTTTCATGAAAATATTTTTTTTTTTGCACAGAAAAAACATTCTAAAAGTTGTGAAAATTCAAAAATATTTTTTTATTAGATGATTATATCAATTTTGATTATTAAACTTTTGATTACTAACATGTTTTTTTAATAGAAAAAAAATTAAATGTTAAAAATATAACATGGTCTACTTGACATATCCAAATACAACATGTAGGATGGTTAAAAATATAGTTTGATTAAAAAAAAAAAACCAAGATAATATTGAGACTGAAATATATTAGATCGACCCTAATCAACTCGAGTAAACCTGTCAAATCTGATATCTGAACCATGAGACCGAGATAACTCCGTAGAAAATAAATCGAAATAAATTATAAACTTAATTCCTAACCAACTCAATATTAAAGGATAATATTGAAATAAAATATCAATAAAAAAACATAAAACAAATAACTCAAATTAACCCAAGTTAACATGCCAAAGCCCACAACCCAAGTCATGCAACTAAGATAACTATATATAAAGCAAATCAAAACAAATTATGAAATATAATTCTCAATCAACTAAACATTGAATGATGAAAATAGAAAAAAAAAATTCAATTAAAAAGTTCATAAAAAACCTAACTCGGGTTAACTTGATTTAACTCGTCAAACTTGTAACACAGGTAATAAAACTATAATAATCTCATAGAAATCAAATAAAAAAAATTATGAAGCATATTTTCAAATCAACTATATATTAAAGGATGCGATTGAAAAAAAAAACATAAGTTAAACCGTCAAATCCGCTATTCGAATCATGAGATCAGTATAAGCAAACTCAATATTAAAAAATAAAATTAAAAAAAAAACATACAAAACATATATGGTTTAACAATATTAATCAACTCTTAAATATTTCATTATATATATATATATATATATATATATATATATATATATATATATATATAAATAAATATTAAGAACTATTATGTCAATTTATGAATGTGTCAATTTGAATGCGAATCATATTTGTAAAATGTTGTAAAAACATTATATATGACATTAATGTTTTGTTCATCGAAACCAAAGTTACTAAACATGGTTAGGCCTAGTATTTGGATCGGGATTTAAATCATGGTTTAAACAAATTAACTTATATTGACTGTGTTAAATCTAAGATTATATCATTTCAAGATTTAAAAAAAAAAATTAAAATTACTTAGTTAACAAAAAACATGAATAAAGGTTAATGCTATGAGCCCACTTTTCATTTTCAAGACAATGATGGATATTGAAAACTGGCTACTTTCTTTATATAAATTATGTGTGGAAAATCATGCCTTTCGAATTTAATGGAAATTACGTGTGGCAGAATAAAAGTGCTCCTTAAACATTTGTGATTCAACAGTTAGTAGTGATCATTATTTTTAAAATAATTAAATGATAGAATATATATATATATATATATATATATATATATATATATATATATGTGTGTGTGTGTGTGTGTGTGTGTGTGTGTGTGGAGTTATACTATTTTTTTTTTACTATTAATATTATAAGAAGTAGTATTTTTAAATTTGGTAATTCCAATAGGGACTTTTTATTTTATGATTCATATATGGGAAATTAATAGATTCTAACTGATTATTAAAAAAGAGAGTAAGTATTTTCAATATTTTAGCTAACCAACGCCGACTTGGTCATCTTCATCTGAACCATACAGTACCAAAAAAAATTAAAAGAAAAATGAATTACTTGAGAGTAATTAACAGGAACTCATATTCATTCTCAAGACGTTGACCCGAAGTCAAAGTCTTTTAAAAAAAAAAACATGAAGAAAAGGTTAATGTTATGAGCTCACTTTCCATGATGATGATGAATATAAAGAATTGTGTTGTAACCTAATTTTGACCCATTTATTTTAAATTAATTTTGAGGGTAAATCTTGAAAATTAAAAGACTAGGGGTTGAATGCAAGGATTTAGAAACTTCAAGGACCAGATTGGAAATAATCATTCTCAGCCCCAAAACAGCGCCGTTTCAATCAGGTGCCATCCGTCATCTTCATCTCCAAAGCACCGAACGCCCGCCTGCAAAGAAGGAAACGAAAGTGTGAAACACCAGCATCCTAGTCCTTTCAAAACACAGAAAAGCAGTATTTATCTTCATGATAATCACAACCCGACGAGATAAGGATTACACTTCGCGTCCGAATCCTAATGGAAACCGTCTCCTTCAGCCGTGCTTATCAGGAGGAGAGACGTGAGGCTGAGGGAGAGGAAAATTGGTCCCTATAAATACCCAACAATTGACAGAACCAAGTGAGAAAAAAAAAGCCCAGAAAAACAAAGCAATCAACCCAGAAAAAAAAAAAACAGAGCACAAAACACAACCCAAAAAATACAGAGTCAAGAACAAAAACAGAACCCAAAAACAGAGCAAATCACAAAAGAAAAGAAACAGAACATAAACCCAAAAAATATATATACAGAGGAGAGTCACGGATCAGCCCTGCCATTGTCTTCGTCCCTGCAAGAAAAAAAAAGAACGCCACTGAACCAAAGATTATTGACAACCAGCATCCCCATTGTCTGCTTGCAGTCCAGAAAGGGACAGCGGGCATACCGGGGGAAAGAGTGGAAATCAGCCGAACCAAAGTAGCCACCCATCGCAGCCTTCTTCGCAATCTCCAGAAGCAGGGGCGTCCATTTCCATTTTTTTTGCTTTTCTGTGTTCAAATAACATTTGAACAGTGCGAAGGTAATTTAATTACCTTCGCACTGTTGATGCACGCGTGAAATTGTTTCACGCGTGCATCCGTTTTTTTTTTACATCCGGGTCACTGGCTTGGGCCAGTGACCCGGGTCGGGCTGGCTGGGTCCAGCCCAGCCCCGCCCAAAAATGTAAATAAAAAGTAAAAAAATAAAAAAGGGTATGCATGAATAAAAATAATAAAAATTTATTGATTTTATTCACTGACGCCAGAGTCAGGAATAAAAATATCGTTTTAAATTTATATTATTTTTATTCATTGTATTTTATTTTATTTAGCTAGAAAAATAAAGAATGTGCATGCGAAAAAAAATAACATAAAAATAAATGTATGTATAAAAATAATATAAATTTATTGATTTTATTCACTGACGCCAGAGTCAGGAATAAAAATATCGGGTTAAATTTATATTATTTTTATTCATTGTATTTTATTTTATTTAGCCAGAAAAATAAAGAATGTGCATGCGGGAAAAAAATAACATAAAAATAAATGTATGAATAAAAATAATATAAATTTATTGATTTTATTCACTGACGCCAGAGTCAGGAATAAAAATATCGGTTTAAATTTATATTATTTTTATTCATTGTATTTTATTTTATTTTGCTAGAAAAATAAAGAATGTGCATGCGAAAAAAAATAACATAAAATAAAATAAATTTAACCCGATATTTTTCACTGACGCCAGAGTCAGGAATAAAAATACTAATGAAAATTTATTTTATTTTATTTTTATTTTTGCTTTTATTTAACCACCTAAAAATAATGTGTATGCATAAAAATAAATTTATGTTCATTTGTTTATTCACTGGAGTCAGAGTCAGGAATAAAAAAAAACTGATTTAAATTTATTTTGTTTTTATAGCTACGTAATATTTACTAACGCCAGAGTTGGAAATATCCGTAGTTAAATATTCACTGACGCCAGAGTCAGGAATATTACACACAAACAATCATAGTATAAACCAACAATAAAAAATGTTAGCAATTAATGACAAAGATCAACAATGCAGCCTGCCTTAAACAGGACGTTTAAGGGGTGATAATATCTTCCCTTTTACGTAACCAGTCTCGGACCATAGAATCTCTGTTGACCAGTTAGGGTTCCTAGTAACCGTAATATTAGGTGGCGACTCCTTAAACAAAGACAATTCACCATCAAAGAATAGGATGCCAGAAATCCATTCTTTCCATGAAATTTAATTTTTAAGGTCGCCACGATGTCCGGGTGTGACAACTTGCAACTGTTTTTTTTTTTATTATTATTGAAATTACGTGTGGAAAATCATGCCTTTTGAATTTGATGGAAATTACATGTGAAAAATAATGCCTTTCGAGATAATTTAAACTACGGTAGTTATTATATTATTATATAAAAAGAAGAGGATCGCTTAATTATTCTTTTGTCAATCAAAAACAGTTCACTTCCACAAATATTTATTAGCATGCTACTCATTTATTATTATTAATTATAAAATTTGATCAATCAATCTTATTTACAGGATTTAAGGAATTGATCATGAACTATGACTCACTTGAAGTGATTAGTTTGAAATTGGTTTGAGGATTGAAATTTATATATAGGATATAATTAATCAATAACTTGACTTTAATTTAAAAGGATTAATGTACATCATAAAATTTCAACTAATATATAATTACGTCCCTCTTTTTCAATTCAAATCTTGAAAGATAACAGAAGAAATATGCACACTTTGTGACAATAATAATGTCAGGGAAGACTATAGTCAAAGTAAAGAAAATAGAACAAACGCGTTTTTCCCACTCACACGCGCGCGTTCATCAAAACTGAAGTTATTAAATTAATGTCATGTTCATCAAAACTAAAGAAATAGAACAATCTATGGTTAGGCATGAGTAATCAGGGTTAAATAGGTAATAAATTGTGCAGGTTGGTTCATCTTGACTGTTGTTAATTTAAAATTGTGTCATTTTAAGATATTGTTTTTTTATAAGTTAAAATTGCATAGTTAAAAAAGTAAAACCATGTTTTGATTAAATTAAACTATTTACGGGTTAACTAATTTGATCATTCAAGTTTAACAGGTAAACTCTCACTTAGTTTTTATCTAAACTCGGGTTAAATTAGATCTTACATCAACCTTTCAGCCCAATCAAATTTAATAAGGATGATGTTAGTCTTTAATGGTAAAACATAAATAAAAGGCTAACACTAGGAAGCTCATTAATTTTGATGACAATGATGGATATAGAAGACTTGCTTCTTTCTTTATGAAAATAACTTGTGGAAAATCATGCCTTAATTTTGATAAAATAAAGCATTGTTTTAGTATATGAACTTTTATTTTCTCATATCATTTATAAAATCAAATAGTATCATTGATAAAATAAACTACCAATAATAACATTTCTAAAATACTTCTCATGATAATCAGTTTTTGTTTTTTCTAAAATACAAAGTACATTTTTTCCAACACAAACTTATCAACAAATAACATGGATAGAAATTTGCAGTGTGAAATGGGTCTGTGAGACCATCACTGTTAAGCGTTTTTTCCATGACATGGGTTAGTGGAATGGTTTGTAATGAAGAGCTTTTTTTCGACGAGATGAGATGAGTCCCTGAGATTATTGCCCCCGTAAGCTTGAGAGTAATTATCATGAAAAGTACGAGGAGGTGCTAAAAATTTGTATATTAAAATTATCATTTTCCATATAAACCACCAATAATCTCAATACTTGAAAACTAATATAAAGACATTAAATCATCATTGAAAAAAAAAAACTAATTCTTTCAACTTATTTTAATCTTCTTATTTCATGGGTGCACAAAATAAATGTTTTATATCAAAACAAAAATAATTTTGATATTAGTATACAGAACAATTTGAAAATATAAAAAATCATTTTAAATAAATAAAATAAAATTTTAATAAAAAAACAAGTGAAACCACCTTGCTAAAAACACCCTGTACAAATTTACTTTATAAATCTAGAAGATATAAATGGAGAAGTGCTGTGTACGTGGAAAGCAGTTGGTTTTTCGCCCTTCCAAACACCCTCAATCATCGATTCTAACGTATATTTAAAGAAGTGACCAGTGGTGTTAAGAAAAAAAAAAAAAACAAAAACACTGCAGTCAAGCTGAACTGGATTTTACTGACATAAAATTGAATTCCAAAAGTTGACCCCAAGTCAAAGTCTTTTGTGGAAAAACATTAATGCCAGCTATTTTGCAGTGTAAGATGGGTCTGTGAGACCATTAATGCTATCAATTGTTTTTTCTACGAGATGGGTCCGTGAGACCATTAATGCTTAATATGCTTTAATTTCAACTAGCTTATTTCTCCTTCTTTTGTTTTTATCATTCTTTAAATAACTATTTTAATATATTCTTCAATTCATCATCATCAAGTTCATTTAAATTTCTCAAAGTTCATTTGAATTTGCCTTTTTACATTTGAGTTTATAAGTTATTTTGATTGTTATTTATTTTATTTAATATAATTTATAAAATTAATTTTTTTTTTAATTTCATTCTCTTTTAACTTTTTAATTTATAAGATTTGTTTCTTATTATTTTAATAAACTTGAAAGAGAATATTAATAAATTATTTTAATATTGATTGGTATGTTTCTTGTATTTAAAGAGAAAAGAGCTATGAATTTAATCTCAAAACTTGAAAACTTTCCAAAAAATTATTTTATTCTAAATGCTTAATATATTATACAAGGTTTCAAAATAAAATTTATATAATTCTTTAATATACATCATCTCTTTAAATGAAAGTTTTTTAGTTTTGAAACTTATATAAGTTTATATTCATATTATTTTATATGCATTTTTTATAAAATAAAATAAAATAATAAAATTTAAACTTGTCCACTTGATTAATAAAATTTAAAAATTATATAAACTATCTCATATTAAAAACTTAATTCTATAACTATTTGCGTTTTTTTTCCACAAGATGGGGTCGTAGCTTGGGGGCTCTAAAAGCCTAAAACTCCTCGCTGCCATTTGCAGGAGATAGCTATTTATACAAGTAGCAATTTAGTAATAACTAGATTTGTCACTCATGCTTTACAGTGGTTAGAGTTAAAAAATTCTGATGTAAAAAAAATACTAGGGTAAAAGAAAATCTAAATCCTGAGTTATTGGTTCAAGTAATAATCCAAACAATACTAAGAGAAGGAAAATTGTAAATAATAATAAAACAAAACTAAAAATAAAACATAAGCTTTAAAAAACAAATAAGCAAACCCAGTTAAATTCTAGATTCAGCTTTAATAAAAAAGATTAACTCCAACCAATTTAATCTTGAACAATAGAATCATTGAAAAATATTAATAAAAAAAATTGCAAAATAAAAAAAAATTAACGAGGATAAGATTTGAGAGAACAAAATCCCGAGGATGAAATTTGAAAAAAAAACAATTTTAAAAATGATTCCATATAAAATAAATAACAATTAAAAAAATAAGGATGAAATTTAAAAAATTTAAAAATTATAGGGGGTTGAAATTAAAAAAAAATTGGTAATTTAATAGATTATTTATAGATTAAAAAAATAATAAAAAGTGAAATTAAAAAAAACTATAAAGAATTAACTTAATATAATCAAACCTCAAAAAATTATACAATTTTTTATTCATGATAAAAAAAATAATCTTACTCTCAAAGCTTAATTTGTGGTTGTTTTTTAAGGACAAATTTATAATTATACAATTATAATGAATAGTAATATATGAATATATACGCTTAAAGCTTAATTCTTTTTTTTTTCAACAACAAAATTATAATTATACAATTACAATGAATAGTAATTTATGAATAGATACGCAGTAACATAACTTAGTATTTTTTTTTTTATAATGATAATAATTGATCAGCATTTATATTAAGATGAGGCTATTAATTCAAATGTTCATGGCGTTAGTAACGATAGTTTTGTCTTGGAAGGATAGCTGGCTCTTGATTGCCTGAAAATATACGTTTTTTTTAGTTTAGATTATTAAGATGGGGCTATTATTGTTATTTTTTATTCAATAAACTATAATGCTAATAAAAACTCCTTTTGTTTTGAGAACAAAAACAATTACATAATTCAAAACACATATTTTACTTTTATAATTTTATTAATTGTTTCTTTTTGTTAATATTTATTTTTATAATCTTATAATTGAATATAAATTTCCAAAATTTTCTTATAACAACATTCGAAAAATATCACTAGTTTTAACTATCCCTAATATGTGACAATAATATAGGTAAAATTATAGATAAAGTGAAGAAAATAAAACAAATTATAGTTTTAATAACTACCCACTAATTAATTCCTTGAGGAGGAAGAGTGGGAGATTCTTAATTTTTTGAAAGGCTACTATTGTACTATTTATCTTGGAAATCCCTTACATTTATTCACACCAAATTTAAAATTTAGAGAAATTAAATCTATGATTTATATATAAATAAATTTTATTGTTAATATTCTTATTACTCCATAGTTACTTTATATAAACTTTATTTATTTGAGAAATCAATGTAAATAAATTTATGATCAGACACTAGTTTATCAAGTACTTAAATAGAAAAAAAAAATCAATTAGAGTACTTGAATAAAAGAAGATATAAAGTATAAGTATTTTATATATCTTTATTGTTTAGAAATTAAAAATAAAATAAAATCAATCCAAACTCATCTAAAAAAAATTAACTATGACATCATCATCCTCATAATAAAATTAATGAAGATATTTTATTCATCAGATTTCGTGAATATAAGTATTCTAATTGAAAAAACAAATGTCCATATTTCTGGTATTGATGTCTCTATTCATTTACAATCAGAGAAAAGAACATCACCTGCTTTTATTATTTCTTCTTACCTGCAAAATAAGATATGTGAACATTCAGAGCTATTCAACTCCAATTATTTTAATAAATTTTTTTTTTTATATTAACATACCAACTTTTTTATTATTGTTATATCAATTAAATACCTTTTTTTCTTGTTTTCTTTGATGGTGTGACTTTGATCAAATAAAATTGAGTTCGGGTTTTTCTCTATAAAAATAATTTTTTTGATAAATAAATAATTATCTCTCCATCTTTTTGCCCCACCATTAAGATGGCTCACTACCATGACAAATTTGGTCCATCTTTTAGTTTGATTTATTTTCTGTATTTCTCTGAATATTTTCGTTTCTTGATAAACTTTTCCTAAATATGCCTCAGTTGGCCAAATAAAAATTGGATAAAATTTTATTTTTTATTTAAATTGTTTTTATATATATATTTTAAAAATAAAAATTATATTATTTTAATATATTTTTAAGTAAAACATACTTTTAAAAAATAGTTATTATTATTTTTTATTTTCTTTCTGGTTATATTTAATTTTTCATCAACATTCCTAAGATAAATTGCTATGTATTTTTCATCAACATTGAGAGCTATTTGAGTGCCATCCATTCTAGTATATTTTATTTTTTATAGGTTTTATAAGTATAATGAGAGAAAAAAAAAGATGGATAGATAAAGCAATCCCTAAAGATAGTACAAGAAAAAACAATAGTGAGAGATAGATAAGAGAACAGATGTGGAACAATTTTTATTAACTAAATGATATGAATGCTATTCACTTAATTCTCATTCATCAACAATAACTAATACTTAAAGAAGTGATCAGTAGTGTTAAAAAAAAAAACTTGTCATGTTTCTTTTAAGATATTCAGATTAAAAGTATTATAAAAAAAAAACAAAGAGATTATATATATTGAACAAAAATGTTAAATGAATGAATTCAGATATTATGAATTATGTATTAAAATAAAATAAAAAAAATTGTTTTTTAAATATATTTTTTTAAAATTAATTTTAATATCAATATATCATAATGATAAAAAATAGATAAAAGATAATTTGAAACAAAAACATTATTTAAAAAAAAAAAACGATTTCAAATTTATTCGTAAACAATCTTTTAGTTTAAGAAATGAAGCTTCTAACTTAAGTGGCTGCTAAGTGTGTTTTTCATAAAGATATTTTTTAAAATTACTGAGATTTTTTTTCAGATTTTTTTTAAAATTTATTTTGCTTAAGAAAGTCATGAACATTGAATTATATATATTTATTCTCCACGAGGGGATGTGTCCGTTGCCATCATGCAGTGTTTTTTCCACGGCATGGGTCCGTGAAGTCCTCTATAAAAGCCTTAACCTCCTCGCTGCCATTCGCAACAATTAATATTGTAATAAGATGGGGCTGTTCCTTCAGGTGTTCACGGTGTTAGTAATAACGGTTTCGCTGCAAGGATGGCTGCCTCTTGGTTGCTTGGAGGAAGAGAGGATCGCTCTCTTGCACCTCAAAGATTCTCTTAACTATCCCAATGGCACCTCCCTACCCTCCTGGATGAAAGCTGACGCCCACTGTTGTTCTTGGGAAGGTATTCGGTGCAACAGCAGTACAGGTCGAGTCACCTTACTCGATCTTGAGGGCGTAAGGAATGAGGAAGTGGGAGATTGGTACTTGAATGCCTCCTTGTTTCTTCCTTTTCAACAACTCAACTATCTCGACTTGGGGTATAATCGCATAGCTGGTTGGGTTGAGAAGAAAGGTTTGCTCTCTTAAGTATTACAAAATATTTAGATTAGTTTTATTTTTTTTAGAATTAATCAAATAAGGTGTTGTTTAATTAGTATCATTTTGGTTCTCTATGGAAGAGAATAGAAAGCATATTTAGTAATAAGCAGTTGTTTAATTCCTTATATTATTAATATAATCATTTTTGTTGTTTAATTAGTATCATTTTGGTTCTCCACAGTAATTCATCATCGAAGAAATAGAAAGCATATTTAGTAAAAAGGAGTAATTTGTTTAATTCCTTACATTATTAATATAATCATTTTGGTTCTCATTGAGGGTGAAATGCAGCTTTACCTGTAAATGCATATTCATAAGGAACACTAAGCCAGTGATCATGGAAGCAATGGACAAGTAGTAAATTATAATCTTTCTTTCAACCTTTTTACATGAATTCATCGTACCAATTACATGCCTCTTCATCAATAATAATTAAGTTACTCCAATAATATCTTTTTTTTATTCTTTACATGAAGTCTTAATTAATTAATTTTTTATTTGTTTATATAGGTGGTTATGAGTAACAGAAATTGAGCAATTTGGAGATCCTTTACTTGGGATATAATAGCTTCGATAACACTATTCTATCATTTGTGGAGGGGCTTCCATCTCTTAAATCACTATATTTAGGTTATAATAAACTGGAGGGGTTAATAGATTTGAAAGGTTAGTTTTTTTCTATGCTATTATTTTTATAAATATTAAATTTAATTAACACAATTATCTATTAAATTTAATTTCAAAAAACACAATTAATGAGTATTGTATTCATTTATTTTTTTATATATAAATATCAAGAATCTTTGAGCAGCTTGGAGTACTTGGGTTTAGACGACAACAATATTAATAAATTGATAGCCTCAAGAGGTAAATAGTAACACATTCACATTACCTACCTGGCTGGTAGCATCATGAAAATAATATTAATTATTATTGTCTCTTCCCTAACTAACTTGCAGGTCCAAGCAACTTGAGGACTCTATCCCTATATAAGATCACAACCTATGGAAGTAGCTTCCAGTTATTGCAATCATTAGGAGCATTCTCAAACCTCACGATACTTTATCTGGGAGACAACAATTTTAGAGGAAAAAAATTAGGTGACGGTAAGTTATATTACATATATAGCGATGTTTATATATTTGGGATTAGTTCAAAAATTCAATTTGCTACTTTTGAAACAAACAGAGTTGCAAAATTTAAGCTCATTGGAAAGCTTGTATCTAAACCGGTGTTCTCTAGATGAACACTCCTTTCAAAGCCTTGGAGCACTGCCTTCTTTAAAAAATCTATCATTATATGCTCTCAGCAGCACTGTACTTTCTGGAGGTAAATTAACCGTTCTGTTTTTTTTTATGCTCGCTATAATTAGATTTCTATATAGAATTCATCTTTTATGTTTTAGTAACCCACTAAATAAGTCTTGGAAAGATAATTAAATCTAAGTTTAGAAATTAACTCAATTGAAATCTTTATTATTCTAAAAGTCTACCGTCCATTTAATATTAACAATATTTCAATTCAATTTTGGTCCTCTCTTAGCATCATTTTAGTGTAATGTAAACCCAATGATAATATAAAAAAACAATAATTTTTTTAATGAAAAAGTAACATTTTATATTGAGAGTATTTTTAGGAGGAGAATAAATTAACAATGATGTTTTTTTTTATCTTTTTATATGGGGACCAATCAAAATAATTTATACTGATAGATTTATATTATAAGATATTATTATTTTCAAAACCATAAAAAAAACAACTTGAGTGTTTTAAATATCTTGAAAATGATAGGTTAAAAAATATGAAATTATAAAATAAAGAATATTATTTTCTAAATTTACTATGACATATAAAAAGCAATCTAGAGAGAGAGAACGGTCCAAGTCTTATCAATCTATAGAAAGAGAAAGAATTAAGAAAGAATGTTAATAGCACTCATTAATGTCGTGAAGAAATTTATTTTCTCTAAAGAATATCAATTTAATGTAGATAAAGAATATATAACCCATTTTCCTTAGCTGATAAAATATTTAATTGACCGGAATTAAGACCATCTTGAATTCTACCAAAGAAACATCTCGCCAATAAAGCATTTTCTAAAAACAAATATGGAATTAAGAATATCAGTTTTGATAGTTTCACTTATGATTTCCTTACATTTCAACAAAATATGGCTTTTTCTAAAAACAATTATGGAAAAAATAATAGTGTGATATAGGTGGATTAAATTATAATATTTTAAACTTGAACTTTTATTTTATTTGTATAGCCTTTCTTTTTTAATATTAATCTGGAAAATTAATAAAAAAATAGGAACTAATTAATTATGAGTCAATTAAATAAAAAAACTCAAAAAACATAAGAAAAAAGCATAAAAATAAATTACCCAACCAAAAATTAACTAGAACCACGTGATGCCCACCACTGGAACTAGCAACTTATTAGCAATTTGATTACTAGAGCAAATTGACCAATAAGAGAGAATTAAATTTCAAATTTAGAAATCAACTCAATTGAGATACTTATTATTCATTCTATAAGCTGCTTCTTGCTAACTCTTTCATTTCCTATATAATTTTAATTGCTTCTGCGTTAATATAATTTCTTGATTGTGGCAGGCTTTTTTCATCTTAGGAACTTGAAATACTTGGATTTGAGTTACAATACTCTCAACAATAACATTTTTCAAACCATCGGTAAGGTTGATGACTCTTACTCTCTCTTTCTCTATAGGTTGTATATTTTTCAATAGACACTAAGAGTTTTAATTTTCCATAAATTATAATATGATCAGGCCTATGTGACTTAAATCATCTTCAAGAGCTATACATGTATCACAATGATATCAATGGTTTCATGCCTCCGTGTCTGGCAAATTTGACTTCCCTTCAACAACTGGATCTCTCTTCTAATCACTTGAAGATCCCTATGTCATTGAGCCCATTATACAACCTTTCAAAACTCAAGTATTTTGATGGATCATGTAATGAAATATTCGCAGAAGAAGATGATCATAATCTGAGCCCAAAGTTCCACTTAGAGTCGCTCTATTTGAGCAGTCGTGGACAAGGTGCGAGAGCATTTCCCAAGTTCCTTTACCACCAAGTGAACCTGCAATCTTTGGATCTTACAAACATCCAAATAAAGGGAGAGTTTCCAAATTGGTTGATTGAGAATAACACATACCTACAAGAACTTCATTTAGAAAATTGTTCTTTTTCGGGTCCATTCTTGTTGCCAAAGAATTCTCATGTGAATTTGTCATTCCTAAGTATATCCATGAATGACTTCCAAGGCCAAATCCCTTCAGAAATTGAAGCTCGTTTGCCAGGGTTAGAAGTTTTATTTATGTCTGACAATGGTTTCAATGGAAGCATTCCTTTCTCGTTGGGTAACATTAGCTCGCTGCAAGCGTTTGACCTGTCAAACAACAATTTGCAAGGGCAAATCCCTAGATGGATAGGGAATATGTCTTCTCTTCAATTCTTAGACTTATCATGGAACAATTTCTCTGGTCGTTTACCACCTAGATTCGGCACTTCTTCAAATTTGAGATATGTTTATTTGTCTAGAAATAAGTTGCAAGGGCCGATCGCAATGGCATTTTATGACTCCTTTGAGATATTCGCATTAGATCTTTCTCATAATAATTTAACTGGTACAATTCCAGAATGGATTGGCAGGCTATCTAACTTGAGATTTTTACTCTTGAGTTATAACAATCTTGAAGGTGAAATCCCAATTCAATTATCCAGGTTGGACCTCTTAACCTTGATTGATCTTTCTCACAATCACTTTTCTGATAACATCCTTTCTTGGATGATACCTACTCATAATTTCCCAATAAGAAACACTTACTATGATTCTCTATCCTCATCACAACAATCCTTCGAGTTTACAACGAAGAATGTATCTCTTTCTTATAGAGGCAACATTATCCGGTACTTAACAGGAATTGATTTCTCATGCAACAATTTCACAGGAGAGATTCCTCCCGAAATTGGAAACCTCAACAAGATCAAGGCGTTGAACCTTTCACACAATAGTTTGACTGGACCAATTCCACCAACATTTTCAAACTTAAAGGAAATAGAGAGCTTCGATCTTTCCTACAACAAATTGGATGGAGAAATCCCACCTTGACTTACTGAACTATTTTCTCTAGAAGTTTTTAGTGTGGCTCACAATAATTTGTCTAGTAAGACTCCTGCGAGAGTTGCACAGTTTTCCACGTTTGATGAGAGGTGCTACAAGGACAACCCTTTTCTTTGTGGAGAACCGCTACCCAAAATATGTGGTGCGGCTATGCCACCATCACCAACGCCAACTTCAACGAACAATGAAGATAATGGTGGCTTCGTGGATATGGAGGTTTTCTATGTGACCTTTTGGGCCGCATACATCATGGTGTTGCTGGTGATAGGTGTAGTTCTATACATAAATTCATATTGGCGACGAGCTTGGTTTCATTTTATTGAGGTGAGCATCAACAATTGCTATTATTTTCTAGTGGACAATCTTTCCATTTTATCCAAGTTTGGGTTTTCATAGCCTTGATGGTACCAAGACTTGGTGCGTTGTTGTGTACTCTAGTTTTAAGATTTAAACAAGTTTAAAGGCATGCTCAAGTAATGTTGTATTAATTTATACAGTTCCATTCGGTTTCGAGGGTTTTTATACAGCGGGGGCTTTTCAATTCCATGAGTTTTTACCTCCCTTGTATATAACATTATTACTTGATTTTTACGGATGATTAATTCAAATTTACAACACAAATATCCAAAAATATTTAATATTAAAGGGAATACATTCCAACACAAATATCAATTCAAATTTATTTCACTGGTTGTATATAAGCTTGTGAGCACTTAGACAATTTGCTTGATCTACAACTTCAGTAACCGAGAGTATTGAGCTGTCTTAGATTGAGTTTCCCAGCTAATATCAAAGGGTAATGTCGAGAACGAATCCCTTCAGGGCTGACCCTTGCCCATATGGCACTCCCCACTTGAAATGGATGACCACCCGGTACTGAGCAAATTAATGAATCAAAGCAGTCTCGAGATTCCACATAACAATTCATCTCCACTTCTGAATACTCTAATCTCAAACGTCCAGCATATGCTTCAATGCTTGATTAAAGTCATTTGATTACGCTTAGACTAGGTATCGGATGTTCCAAAAGTGATGTACAGAAAACTAGAAAACCTTGTATTTGATATCATTAGCTTTCACCTGGAGGTAAAAAGAAAAAAATTAAACTTCCTCTAAAAAAAACTAGAAAATGAGAATTACAAGAATAATAGATCCAATTAGACATGGACAAATATCCGGTGAAAGAATATATGAAAATAAAGTTAAGTCTCTTGTTAGAATCTTTAATTACCTCCACTTCCACTTGCTTAAAACACTGACAAATCAAAATGCATTTCTTCTCTTCCACTTCCACTAGCATGTGCTTTAGCTTTATCATATTTCCAGCTGTAATTGCCACAACAAGTAGAAGGTTAAGAAAGCAAAGAAAGGAGCATTAAAAACTAAACTGGCTTGTTTGTTTCATGAAAACCATTGTCCTGGAAACAACTTTTCTATGTTTGATAAACTACGAGAAACCACTTTCCAAGAAAGTGGTTTCAAACATGGAAAACACAACCCTTTTTCCAAAAGGAAAGTGTTTTCCTCTTTTTAGCACCGGAAAACACTTTCCTCTTCTTTAACAAAGAATGAACCCCACACCCTAAAGGATGAATCACCATAGAAAACTACATTTGTACAGTTGCAAGATAGAGATCCTTGCTCAAGCTCTTAAGAACACAATTTACCATTCAACATTTTGGCTGTAGTCATCAACCAGAAGATATAATCCCTCTGAATGCACTGTCAATGGCTGAAAGAGGCCACCAAGCAAGGGCGGAGCCTTTCACAAGGCTCTGGTGGGCTGTAGCCCAGGTAGGATAATAATAAAAAATAAAAAAGGAAGCAAGTTCCAAATAGGGTTTTTCTTCTTTGTTAAAGTTTCTGTTTCCAAGGGTTTATCATCATCATTAGCCAAGTAAGAAAAGTGACGCAGAGGAAGCACAAGGAGAAGACAAAACTCTATTATAATCCCTTTTAAAAGGTTTACGGTACTATCATAGGAAAGTTCAGGATTTTCTTTAAATTTTAAAATTTTTATTTTAAAATTAAGTTTTTCAAATATTTTTAGATTGTTTTTATGTAATTTATCAAAAATAAATTTTAAAAATAAAATAAATTATTTTAATATATATAAAAAAAACACTTTAAAAACGTCTATCATACTCTTATATAAACAAACCTACATCTCGCAAAATAAGTCAAGAAACCAACTATATTAGTTATTTTTTTGATAAATTATAAAATTAGCATAGTTATTTTTAAATTTAGGTAGAATAATATATTTCAAAAAAGTTATAGTGATATAACACGCTTCTTCTGCATATCACTATTGAGAATCAAGATATTTAAATGATGTCATATATTATAACCGTGACATTTAAATCAATGTTATAATTGGGGATCATAATAAAATTTTAATTAATATTGTAATTGATTTTTCTATTTGATTAGTTGTAGCAGCTAGAAATGAGATTTCTATTTGGTTATTTTTCTCAAAATTGTCAACCATTATCGATCTTATTAGTGCTTTTCTCACACGTCATACCGAGTTGCATGATGCTCAGGCTATAGAAATTGCGCATATGGTAGCTATTAGAGAACGTGAGACTGGTAGAGGGGCTAATCAAATCGGTAATTTACATCGAAGTGGAACTACTCGCTGGAGCTCTCATTTTGATTCTATTTGTAGTTTAATAGATATGTATGGTGCAACTATTATTGTGCTTGAAAGTATGGTTTAAGAAGGATCTTCTAACTCTATAGGTGGAGAAGCTGGTGGTCGTTTGATTGTGATGAAATCTTTTGAATTTATATTCATCTTATATTTGATGCATAAAATAATGGGGATTATTTATTTACTTTGTCGAGCTTTGCAACAAAAATCTCTTGACATCTTAAATGCAATGGATCTTGTATCAACTACTAAAGCATTGCTTCGAACTTTGAGAGATGCCGAATTTGATCTTCTCCTTGCAAATGTGCAATATGTTTGCACAAAATATAAGATTGACATACCACATATGAATGCTTCGTATAAAAAGACTACAGGTCGTTCATGTCAACAATAAGGTTCAATGACAGTTTACCATCATTATCATTATGATATATATAACTCAACAATAGATTTTCAGCTGGAAGAATTAAATTCTAAATTCAGTGATGGGACAGTGGAACTCCTTGTACTTAGCTCTACTTTAGAACCTAAGAATAACTTTAAATCATTTAAAACTGATGTTATTTACAAGCTTGCTGAGAAATTTTATCCTGAAGATTTCAATGAACAAGAGATGTATTATTTGAGATCTCAGCTAGAGCATTATCAAATTGATGTGATTCATCATCAGAGCTTTCAGAATATGTCTACCATTTCTAAATTATATCGAGGATTAGCTAAAACAAATAAGTCGTAACACTATCATTTGATTAACAAGTTAATTCGTCTTGTTTTGACTTTCCCAGTTTCCACTGCCACTACAGAGTGGGCATTTTCGGCTATGAAACATGTTAAAACTTTGCTTCGCAATAAAATGAAACAGGAGTTCTTAGTAGATTCTATGATGATTTACATTGAACGAGAGCTTGTTGAAGATATTGATTCAGATTCGATCATAGATGAATTCTATTCTACAAAACATCGAAGAGTGAAACTTTAATAGTGTAATTTATATTTATTTTTATTTTGAATTTTATGTACTTTAAATTTTATTTTTTATATATTTTGTATTATGTATTTGAATTAAAACTTTATTGTTAACTTAACAAATTTATATATCCGAGTTAATGATTGATTTTAAAAAATAATTTATATGCATTTATATCATAGTCCAGGACAAGAAAAATTTCTGGCTCCGCCCCTGCCACCAAGTTTTCAACTTTTCCACCTCTATATGCAACCGATATTTGGAATGTAACCTTCTCTCTTCATCTCCTCATTCAGCAATTGGTATATGTTCTCCGAATGATGATGTAAGCTGCCACCAGGATGAAATTCATGAGCACGAGCTCCAACGTCAATCCAACTACAGCCAGGGGTTTTATAGACACCACACTGCCTCATCTTTGCAGAATCATCCCATCTTCTCATATTTTCATATATCTTAGATAAGATAATTGCATCTCTAGAAACAATTGAATGACCCTTTCACCAACATCTGCATTTCTAAACCTCTGACAGGCACCAAGCAATGACCCCAACACAATTTCATCTCGTTTTACAGGCATCTTCTTGATCAAGTCCCAAGCTTCATTCAGAAGTCCTGCACGCGCACAAAGATCAACCATGCAAGAATAATGCTTGACTTTTGGGACCAATTCAAATGACAATTTCATTGATTCAAACAATTGGCCGCCCTCATCAACCAATCCGGCATGCACACATGCAGAAAGGACTCCTATGAAAATGATGTCATTAGGCTGAACAGTGCCATTATCCTTTGACATGCGTCTGAATAATGATAATGCTTCCAGGGCCTGCCCATGGAAAGCAAGAGCAGAAATCATGGCATTCCATGAGACCTCATTTTTATGAGGCATGCTCTCAAAAACCCTGAGTGCATCATCCAAGCTCCCACATTTTGCATACATATCAATTAATTCACTCGCAACATAGACATCGTGCTGTAAACCTCTTTCTGATGCAAGTGTCTCAACCCATTTCCCCAAATCAAGGGCCCCTATTGTGGAACATGCAGACAATACTTCAATCATTTTGACTTTATTTGGATTAGGACCTGCCTCTCTCATTCCATTGAATAGTACAATTGCTTCATTGGAAGCTCCATTCTGTGCACACATATGAAGTGATAGTTGAACAAAAAAAAATCATATTAACTTGAAACGCATTTACAAATTTCATATATTTTGATTTGCATTGTTTTATCAGAGATAAAAGCTTTTCAGTTAGGGTTTGATGATGTTCTTTTTGGGTTTGGAAGTTGAGGTTGGAAAGAGGGAGGTGGTAACGGGGTAGAAAAGAGGCAGGTCTTGTCTTGTACTGTCTTCGGACACAACAGGCATTGCATAGATAGTTACCATCATCGTTTTGATTAAAAAAAGGTTTTTTCTTGCAACACCAATTTGATTTCTTGCATGGTCTCATGTAGTCACCAATCAACATTTGACAGGTTATATGCCCGGGAGAAGAAACTCTACCAAGAAGTCAGGGTACATCTCAAATCTTCTGCATAAATTTTTGAATGATGCATTCTGAGCGTCCCTAGTTTTCAAGGCCATGATTATAGCATAGAATTTCAATGTATTTATTTTTGCTGCTGGAATGGGTTTTATCTATGCACAGCAGCTAAGAGGCGATCCACACAGGGTCCCAATCCGTTCAAAGAGATTTGGAGCAGGGTTGTCAGTTGAATGAGGCAGAAGTATGGAAATGGTGGAGGTTGATGAAGTAGAAGATGTAATGACTACAGAGAATATGGCTGAAATTCCCATAAAGGTTGTCGCATGTCACCTGCGCGGTGTCTCGACGATCGCCCACCACCCTCATGATCAGGTGTGGTATGTCTATCTATTTTGGAAAATATGGTGAGACAAGCAATTCTTTGTCTCTTAGCGGTGAAAAATGGAATGGGAGTCGCCACCTAGTGTTTTGGTCACTAGGAACCCTAACTGGTCTCAGAGATTGGGTACGGAGACTGGTTGCGTAAAGGGAAGGTATTAGCACCCCAAATACGTCCTACCTAAGGTAAGCTGTATTGTTTTATTGTCTGATAAAAAATCTAAGGTCTTGTCATGTTGGTCTGTCTATGGTTCAAGAAAAGCCCTCCTTAGTAAGGAGGTTCTTATCTTATGGGGTGAAACCTAACCGGTCTAATGTCTATAAAAGAAATACCTTTTTAATATTGGGAATACGTTTTACGAATAAATTCGTAATCCAGACATTAAAACAAAACAAAATATTTTTTGATTTTTTCTTTTTGAAATATTAGCCAAGTTCTTATGACTTTAATAAATTGGTTATTAAAGCCAAAATGCATGTTAAATAATAATATTATTTTTTTGAGTTTTTTTTATTGTATAAAAAATACAATATGATTTTTATCTTTGAGAGACATGGCCGTATGCATGAAAACAAAAGTTTTTTTTTTTGAAAACCGGGTATTTTTTAATACTGGATTTGTATTTTTAAGATATAAAAATACAAACCAATATTAGTCGAAATGATGTAGAAAAATCTGTGGGAAAATCACAACTTTCAAAAAATATATATAGATAATAAAAAAAACACACAAAACAAAAAGAAAAAAAAATAAAATGAAATGGACTGGGCCGGGCCTGTATTGGCCCAGCCACAAGGCTGGACTCCGCGTGGGCTGGGCTGGGCTGATGTTCCAGCCCAAAGCAAAAACAAAAAAAGGGCTGGGCTGATGTTCCAGCCCACTAAAGAAACAAAAAACCATGATTGGTTACTGTGCATGAGCACGATAACCAGTTAATTAATTAGCCGGTTACTGTGCCAGCATAGTAACCGGCTAATTATTTCTTCTTGCATGCAGAACGTGCACAGTGCACGTTCTGCAAGCAAGAAGATGACTAATGACCGACGGCTATGGAGTGGAAGGGAATTTACTTGAGGCAATGATCTCGGATGGCTGAGCTAACGGTAGTGCTGGCGACTGTTCTTGGTGGCGCTACGGTGGCGGTGACTGGGAAGAGCGGTGGCAGCTGCTGGAATTCTTGGTTGAAGGTGGCAGTGGCAGCAGCTGAGAGGAGCAGTGGCAGCTGTTGCAATTCTGGGTTTGAAGGTGGCGGTGGTCTTTTTTTTTCTCTGTTTCCGTTTCGATGCCTCCTCCGTTGCTGCTCCGTCCACTCTTTCCCTCTCTCTCCTTTTTTTTTCTTTTTCCTTCCTTCTTCCTCCTATGTTCTCCCCTGTTTTTTTTTGTTTCTGCTGCCTTTGATTCCTTTTCTCTTCACTCTTCTTTTCTCTAAAAAATAACCTGAGGTTTCCTTCCTTTCGTCCTCCCCTTTCTCTCTAAAAAAAAATTGTTGTCTCTCTCTTGGTCTCTGTCTTTCTCCCCCCTCTCTCATTGTCTCTCTTTTTTTTCTCCTCCGTCCCCTCTCCTTCTTTTCTGCACTCGGACGGTATTTATAGGGGAAGGGGGAGCGGGAACGACCCTGCCCCATCCCATCGCTGCGCATGGAGTGTGAAGCCGCCGCTCCACCTTGTCACAGCACCGGTTGAGAAGTCCAATGGGGGCATTGCTTGTAGGACACGGTCTCTCTGTCTTCTCATCATGAGGAGCTACGGGTGGTGTCCTATTTTGGCTTTAACAGAGCACGTGGGGAGGGAGGGAGAGAGGAAGAAACAAACGGAAAAGAACAAAAACTTCTCTTCCCCTGTTGCATGTCCAGGGGAAGAAGAAGGAGCAACAGTGCCGTCTAAAACGGCACAATTTCATTTTTCCTCTTTTTTTTGGCGTAGTTTTTCCCAAAACGTGTCGTTTCGTTTAAATGAAAACTGGCGCCAAAGTGCCAGATTTCAAGTCAGTCCTTACTTTTGCGCGGGGTTTGCAGTTTGGTCCTTGGTTTTGGATTTCTTCAATTAAGTCCCCAAATGGCCATCAAACTTCAATATTTATGTAATTAAGCCCCTGATTTGATCAAATTAACTCTCAAAAATTATAATTTGACCCCAGAACTTTAATTTCTTCTAATTAAAGCCCAAATTAACTCCAAAATCAATTTTCTTACAATCAAACCCTCCATAAATTCAATTAAACCTTCAATATAATTTAATTGGGTCCACCAACATCTAATTTTGGACTTTTCTTCCTTAAATTGAATTTTTTTTATCAACAGGGCTATCATCAGTCAATAAAATACTGCTAAATTTTAATTTTTGTATTTTTAAACCTCCCCAATCAAATTTTAACTATTTTCTTAGTGTTCTGACATCCTCTTTTCACTGTTATATTTTTTGATAATATTTTTTGATTTATTATTTTTTTTTAAGAGGAAAAAAAATGTGAATTGGGAATAACCCAAAAATAGGTTATGACAAAGGTACTTTGTGCAGGAATGTCAGTTGCAAACAGCTCACTTACTGAATTTGCTATTGGTTCTGCAGAGGGATATGCAGAATATGTTAAGTAATGGGAGAATGCCATTGCCAAGTGCTCCAGAGTTCTAGCAGGCCTAGAACATAATTTAGGATATCCCGGTGGCTAACATTGCTAGCATCAGTGATGTAATTACATGTTATAACCTAAATGATCAAGGTAGCGCAGAGCAATTGCTGCTCCTCCTGCTAACATATTCCTTTGTGATCTATTAGTTGGCAAGCTAACCAAAGATGAACAGCATGTATGCTTAGAAATATCTGGGATTGGAAACTGCCTGAATCTATCCAAAGCTCCATATGCAATTTTCGCTCTCTTGTAGATCTATCCATAAATTAAAATAAAAAAATTGCAAGGCCATGGTCAAGGAAAATTAACAGAAAATGAAGCAATATATAAAAGGGTAAAATCATTCCACAGGTGTATGCTTTCTAACACTAGTGCGCGCGCGCAGATTTGATATCAACAAGTTGCAGAAAAATATCATAAACGATAGAAGTGTAACCTCTGCTTCCCTTCGTTCAGCATTTTCTTTAGTTATCCCAAGTCGCTGCTTAACATTAGCGTACACTTGTTTCATTAATAGAGCCTTTCCTATCAACCAAGGGAGGCCAGAGTGATAAATTGTGCGGGCAGAGGTTCCATCAGACCCCACCCAGAGTTCATACATGATTGCATGGAATTTGATCTACAACAGAAAGTCAGATAAGTGTTTTGAAGACAATTTTGATATTTGCATGATATATTTGAGAAAACAAACATATATGACAACATGAGCAAAGCATGCACACACATTAAAAACCAGCTGCCATTTCTTGTCAATCAAAAAACCAATATCCATCAAAAACAGTCCTGGTCATGCAGATCCAATCTTGAATGCTAATTACAAACTCCTTCCCTATTATTTATGACCATGGCCTTCTCTAAGACAATATGTTAGCCTCATTTATTCCGAATCCTCGCCATACACCGAGTCCCAGAACACACTAAAATTCCCACTGAACAACAAAATACCAACTTTCAGATATCCAAAAGAACTCAGTTAAACAAAAGCATAGAACTCAGTTAAACTGCAAAATGAACACAGCCCATCTTAACATGATCAAATTCACATTCATTCTGTGAAAACAACTCTTCTAAAGAAATGAGGTATGTTTTCTTAGTGATTCAGACCTATCAACACATAAAAGAAGAAAATTTCAACAAAAAGGAAACAAAGAAAACAAACACATAGTAAACTAGCAGAAAAAAAAAAAAGCAGAAAACAGGGTTTAAATTTTTCGATCAGACCTATGTGACTTAAATCATCTACAAGAGCTATATATCAGCAACAATGATCTCATTGGTTTTTTGCCAATCAAAAAACCAATATCCATAAAAAAAAAACAAATATAACTTGTATATTTCTTGTATTTAAAGAGAAAAAAGCTATGAATTTAATCTCAAAACTTCAAAACTTTTCAAAAATATCATCTTAATCTAAAAACTTAATCTATTAGATGAGGTCTAAAGATAAAATTTATATAATTCTTTAACAAATACCACCTCTTCAAATAATTTTTTTTTTAACTTAAAACTTGTATATATTCATATTATTTTATATTTAATTTTTATAAAATAAAATAAAATAATAAAATTTAAACTTATTACCACAGTTGAGAAATAATTAGGAGGCTTAACCTAATAGTTAGCCAACACCTTCTATATATATGAGTAGGGCAATATACAATAGTAAAGGTAGAGATTACCACATAAGAATATGACTACAATATTTCCTATATAGTTACATTCTATAATACGCCCCCTCAAGCTGAGGGTGGAGGATCAACCCGAAGCTTGAATCTAAAAGCAGTAAATGAAGAAGCAGGAAGTGGCTTAGTGAAGACATCGGCAAGTTGATCCTGAGAGGAAATAAAACGAATCTGAATCTCCTTCTTCGCAACTCTATCTCGGACAAAATGATAATCAATCTCAATATGTTTTGTGCGAGCATGAAATACAGGGTTTGCGGACAAATACATGGCACCAAGGTTGTCACACCAGATAATAGGGGCCGAAGCAGTCGGAATCTGAAGATCCGTTAACAAGTACTGAAGCCAGATAACTTCAGCCGTGCCATCGGCTAAGGCTTTGTACTCAGCTTCCGTCGAAGAACGAGCAACAGTGCGTTGCTTACTTGATTTCCACGAAATCGGCGTCTGTCCAAAGAACACAAGGTAACCACCTGTAGACTTTCTATCCTCAATACTACCTGCCCAATCTGCATCTGTAAAACCATGTAAAGCAAAAGAAGAGCTGCGAGTAATATGTAAACCATGTGATGTCGTACCACGAAGATAACGCAAGATGCGTTTTACTGCGGCCCAATGAGATTCTGTAGGAGCATGCATAAACTGACAAACCCGGTTAACAGCAAAGCAAATATCTGGGCGTGTGAAAGTGAGATATTGGAGGGCACCAACAAGTTGCCGAAAACGAGTAGCATCAGAAAACAATGGATCCGGCATAATGGTGGCTTTGGATGCCGAAATAGGAGTATCAACTGGTTTACAGGATAACATACCAGCTCTTGTGAGGATGTCAAGTGTATACTTATGTTGGCAAAGCAGAAGTCCCAGACCAGTACACTGTACTTCAATACCAAAAAAATAATGAACATCACCCAAATCCCGAAGTTTAAATTCTGAGCTCAGTAGTTGAATGAGGCGTTGTAGCAGAATAGCATTATTACCCGTAAGCAGAATATCATCAACATAAACCAAAAGATAACAAATATCGCTACCAACCGAGAAGATAAATAATGAGGTATCCACTTTAGAAGCATGAAAACCAATGGATAATAGGAAGTCATTTAGACGAGTGTACCAAGCCCGCGGAGCCTGTTTTAACCCATATAGAGATTTATGCAATCGACATACATGACCTGGGAGAGCAGAATCAACAAAACCTGGAGGTTGTTTCATGTAAACCTCTTCATCAAGGACTCCATTTAGAAATGCATTATGAATGTCAAGCTGATGAATTTTCCAACCACTCGAAACTGCAATGGAGAACACTAAGCGTATCGTTGCCTGTTTGATAACAGGACTAAAAGTTTTTGAGTAATCAATACCTTCTTGCTGAGTGAAGCCCCTAGCAACCAGGCGTGCCTTATACCTCTCAATGCTACCATCAGATTTGCGTTTAATTTTGTAGACCCATCGGCTACCAACAACATTCATGGACGGATGAAACGGCACTAAAGTCCATGTTTTGTTTGCGCGTAAGGCCTGAATTTCCTCACGCATAGCATTATGCCATGCCTCATATCTGTTAGCATCAGGAAAAATAAGAGGCTCATGCGAGGGAGGAGAAGTTACCTGACTGAAGGAGGCAGCAGATGTGGCTGCCGTGGTGGTGGTCAGTGTTGTCTTGGGCTGTCTTGGACGAAGAACCATGGGGTGTATAAAGTAGTATGTCCAACATGGGATATGTCAAGGGCCTTACCATCACCAACATGCAAGAAATCATTACCAAGATAAGGAGCAGAATCAGTTAGAGTTGCAAGGTCAGGCGTCACATGTTGATTCACACCGGTGTCGGGAAACCAAGTCGTTGCAACAGAATCATTCGCAACAGCAAGGTGAGCAGAGGGCTGCTGTGTGCTGCTGCGAAACTGAGAGCATTGAAGAGCTGAATGGCCAAGATTGGAACATACTTGGCAGCGTACATGTCCAGACCACTGCCCCTGATTCGGCCTGAAATCTGCAGCAGAGGTGCGCCGGTTCTGCCACTGATTCTGCCTCCAGTTTGCAGCAGAGTGGCCTCTGTTTTGGGCCTGAAATCGGTTGTTGCTGGGACGCCAATTACCCCTATAACGTCCCCTGTTTCGGCTGTGATTAGTCATGGCAAGATGAGCAGAAAGCTGAGGTGTTGGCAGCAATGGTGGCTGCTGCGGCAGAGAAGAAGAAGACAACAGAGGCGAAGAGGATGAACCGACAGCCATGGAGTGAAAAGAATTCTTGTGCAGAAACTGATGGGTAAGAAGATGGCTATGAAGATCAGCATACGATAGCGGTTCGGCCTTGGTTATGAGGCTAGTTACCAAGTCTTTGAACTCATCGCGAAGGCCACGAAACACATAGAGATTGAAATCTTCAAGAGACATTGGGCGACCAGCAGCAGCCAATTCGTCAAATAACGATTTGGCTTGCTGCATATACATACTAACAGATGCATCACCTTGCCGAAGGTCTTGAAATGAGCCATGTAGTTGCATGATCCGGGAATTGGATGGGGAGGCAAGTGCCTTCTCAAGTGTGCGCCAAACACAATGTGAAGTAGAACAATCTACTACAAGATGCAACACATCCACGGAGAGAGAGAGGAGAGTAGAGCACTCAAAATAAGTTGATCTTGTTGCTGCCAATGAAGAAAAGAAGGGCTGATGGCAGAGGAAGAACCAGCCGAAGCATCAATCATATGAGATGGAGGACACGGCAAGGAGCCGTCAACAAAGTGAAAAACACCTTGACCAAGGAGATATGGCTTCATATGCATTCTCCAATAGAGATAGTTTGTGTTCGTAAGTTTCAACGACACAATTTGGTGGGTGTTTGATAGAGAAACCATTGTTGAAGTGTGTGTTCCCATAAGAGGCAACGGAACGGCAGAATTATGAGAACACACACTTCAACAATGGTTTCTCTATCAAACTTTTGAAGAAGAATCAGACGCATGAAGTTGTTCTCGGCCAGCAGCAGGAGGATGACTGGCCGGTGATGTTGCAGCAGGAGAAGAGATGGCAACGGCGGCAGCAGGAGGAGAATCCATGGGGAAGAAAAAATTAGGGCCGGCTGCAAAGTTGCAAAGGGAGAAAAGAGTTTTGACGGCCGAAGGCTCTGATACCAAGTTGAGAAATAATTAGGAGGCTTAACCTAATAGTTAGCCAACACCTTCTATATATATGAGTAGGGCAATATACAATAGTAAATGTAGAGATTACCACATAAGAATATGACTACAATATTTCCTATATAGTTACATTCTATAATAACCACTTAATTAATAAAATTCAAATACCATATAAACCATCTCATATTAAAAACTTAATCCTATAACTATATGCGTTTTTTCCACGTTAATGAGACCATTGTCATCATGCATTTTTTTCCCACAGTATGGGGCTGTAGCTTGGGGGCTCCAAAAGCCTAAAACTCCTCGTTGTCATTTGCAAGAGATAGTTATTTATACTAGTAGCAATTTAGTAATAATTACATTTGTTACTCATGCTTTACAGTGGTTAGAGTAAAGAAAAATTTGGTGTAAAAAAATACTAGGGTAAAAAAAAATCCAAGTACTAAATTATTAGTTCAAGAGATAATCCAAACAATACTAAAAAAAATATAATAACAATAAATAAAGTGCTAAAAAAACCATAAAGAGAAAGGTAAAATTAAAGAATAAACCTGAACTTATTTAGATTATCAAACAACCTAATTCTAATCTAATGAAGGAAAATTGTAAAAAATAATAAAACAAAACTAAAAAAATAAAAGAAGAAAACATAAGCTTAAAAAAAAAAGAAAAAAAAACTCGAGTGAATTTTCTAAATCTGGTCTAATATCTAAAAGTTACAACTTGTTAAATTCTAGACTCAACTTAAAAAAAAAAAAGATTAACTTCCAACCAATTTAATTTTGAACAATGAAATCATTAAAAAATATTAATGAAAAATACTTGTAAAGAAAAAAAAATAGCAACAAAAAATAATGAGGATAAGATTGGGGAGAATAAAATAGGATGAAATTTGAAAAAAAAAACAATTTAAAAATGATTCTATATAAAATAAATAGTAATTAAAAAAATGAAGATAAAATTTAAAAGATTAAAATATTGTAGGGGGTTAAAATTAAAAAAATATTTATAATTTGATAGATTATTTATAAATTAAAAAAAATAATGAAATTGAAAAAAATTATAAATGGGTAATGATAATGGTTTCATTGCAAGGATGGCTGCCTCTTGATTGCCAATGGCACCTCCCAACCGTCCTGGATAAAAGGTGAAATTGAAAGTATGATCTGCAGCAGCAGCACAGGTCGAGCCACCGCACTCCATCTTTGGAGCGTAAGGAATCAGGAACTGGGAGAAAATAGAAAACATATTTTGATTATTAAAACAGCGAAAGATGATTTGTTGTTTTTCTTTTAATTCCTTACTTTATTAATATATTCATACAAATCAGACCGTCACTATAACAATTACTTCTTTTATTTTCACTCTTTCACCACCTCAACCCCTTTACACGGAGTCACCATAGCAATTAATTACATGCCTCTTCATCAATATAATTAAATTACTTCAATATTTATTTTTTTTTCATTCTTTACATGAAGTCTTAATTTATTTGTTTTTTTATAAAGGTGGTTATGAACTACGAGATTGAGCAATTTAAAGCACCTTCACTTAGGATATAATAGCTTTCTGTTATTTTCATATCTTAAATTACTATATTTAGGTTATAATAAACTGGAAGGGTTAATAGAATTGAAAGGTTAGTTTTTTTATATATACTTCTCTTTTTTCTATTAAATTTAATTTTAAAAAACACAATTTTTATGCAGTGAATTAATTAACTATTATTTTTATAAATATGAAGAATCTTTGAGCAGTTGGAGGACTTGAATTTTAGCCGCAACAATATTAACAAACCTCAAGAGGTAAGTAATACATTCACATCATGATTGATGAGTAATTGGTATGGCATCTTCACTTTCAGAGATTATTCTGGATGTAGTGCATCGTGATTGTGTTCTACTGTTTTTATTCATGAATATTTTCATGGCAATAATTGCTATGAAACAATGTACCATCTCTTCAACTACTGAGCTTTCCTTTATATTTACAGCTGTAATTTGGGGGACAGAATCCAGGATAGCAATGTCTCTGACATGAAGTTTGGATGACTTGATCTCTTTGCATCAAGAATGTCAAGTTACTTAAATGTATTATTCACAAGGTGGCTACAAGTACCAAAATCTAGTGTTTCAGGTACTGTGTCATCTTGCCTGTTCTTGTGGAGCTTTCTCAGTTGACATTTTTTTTTTATCTTGTAATGAAGTCTTGGGAAACGTTTTTCATGCTTAACTTTATATATTTCCATTTTCAGATTGCTAAAGTTAAAGTTTTGTATGAAATTCGTTTATTGAGTGGAAAGAGCTATTGGGAGTATGGATGCAAATGAAGATGGTTTGTTAGATCTTTGAAATGGTGTGTGGATACTGGAAAGCTTTGAATCCTAGACATTGAGGTAATTAACATCTTTGACTCTTAATTTTGAACCACTCCAGATTACAATTCTTCTTGTTGCCATTCTAATTTGCCAGGGAAAGAAAGAATATGCTCTTTCACTCGTCTGTGTCGGATATTTGATGTTTCCAAAGTATTATTGTGTGTCAAATAATAAAGCTATGCAGACATGCACTATCTAGAGAGAGTTAAGCTACTACTACCAGCCGAGGAGGCTGCTGATAGACTTGCAGGTAGTATGCTTTCTTTTAAATAAAGCTCTGGAGTGATAATAACCAGAGTATTCAATTTTCAGCTGAATTTAGCTGAAGGTAAGTCACGTATTGAGTATAGAATATCCTGAGCGGTAACATGCTTTTATAAGCAGAAATGACCGATTTATTCTAGATTATAGGATATTGATAAAAGGCCTTTCGTTCGCCGTTCCTTATGGACCACAATCCATGTTTGTTATTATTATTACAATTATTATTAAGAATTGAAGCTGCAAAGCGGGGGAAAGAGAAAGAAAGACTTACCTGGAGCTGCTACTTAAAGACGAAGACGATGGTGATGGAGGGCTGGCTAACCAATGTTACTTTCTTCCCCTCTAGTTCTGTTTTTCGTGTTGGTGGGAGAAATCACTGGTGGTGGCTTTGAAACACTCAGAGGGGATAAAACACAAAGTTTTATTTCAAGAACAAAACTTACAATCAATTAAACAAAAGCTTTAATACACACCCTCTCTTTCTCTCTTTCTCTCTAGTGTTTCTCTCTAAACTCTCCACATTGAATAACATCAACTTAGCTAGCTATTTATACACGAATTCAAAACAAGATAATTCAACCTTCAAGTGTGAAGGCGGCTAACGGCTGACGGCTGACGTCATACAGCTGGTAGCTGGTGGGTTGGTGGCTGGGCGGTGACAGCTGGTGGCTGCCTTCCTTGACCTTCTAGAGTGATTGGGTTTAATACAACAAATCTCCCCTTTAAACTCAATCGAGGGATGTCATGCCAAGCATGAACTTCAATCTGCTAAATATCTCTCCCTTCAATGGCTTTGTAAAGATATCTGCAATTTGATCATTTGTCTTGCATGATATCAGTTCAACTTCTTTGTTCTTCACATGTTCTCGGATGAAATGATGACGTGTATCAATGTGCTTACTTCTTTCATGATACACCGAGTTCTTTGCCAATGCAATCACTGATCGATTATCGATATAGAGCTCTGTAGGACTTTCTTAAGGAAATCCCAAAAACTTCAGCAAATTCCTTAACCATATTAAATGGCATACAGCTGAGTTGGTAGCAACATACTCAACTTCACAGCTTGATAATGTGACAATCGATTGCTTCTTGGATGACCATGTGAAAGATGTATCTCCCATGAAAAAAAACAAACCCTGTTGTGCTTTTTCTTTCATCTAGGTCTTTACCCCGATCACTATCCGAGTAGCCTACAAGATTGAAGTCTTTACTTGAGGTATAAAACATACCTTCATTTATTGTGCCTTTGATGTAGCGAAGAATTCTCTTGGCTGCATTCAAGTGAGACTGGTCTGGTGTCTCCATGTATCTGCTGATAAGACCAACTCTGTAGAGTATATCCGGTCTGGTACATGTCAAGTACCTTAAGCTTCCTACTAAGCTTTTGAAGTAAGTTGGATCAACATTTCCAACTTTGCTCTTCCTCAATTCCACTCCATTCTCAACTGGAGTTGATACCGGATTGCAGCTTTCCATCTTGAACCGTTCAAGAATGTCTTTAGCATAACTGCTTTGGGATACAAAAATCCCTTCTTCTTTCTGCACCACTTCTAAGCCAAGAAAGTGTGCCATCAGACCAATGTCTGTCATCTCAAACTCCTGTACCATGCTTTTCTTGAAGGCTTCAAACATGGTAGGGTTGTTGCCGGTGAATAGCAAATCATCAACATATAGACATGCAAATAAGATGCTGCCATCTGCTTCTTTCTTCACATATATTGCGTGTTCATATGGACATTTTTCAAATCCATTATCTTGAAAATACCTGTCAATTCTGGTATTCCAAGCACGCGGAGCTTGCTTCAAACCGTAAAGAGCTTTCTTCAACTTGTATACCTTGCCTTCATTTCTAGCATCAATGTATCCAAGTGGCTGTTCAACATAGATCTCTTCTTCTAGGAAGCCATTCAGAAATGCTGACTTCACATCAAGTTGATATATCTTCCATCTATGTTGTGCGGCTAATGAGATCATCAGTCTGATTGTCTCTAGCCGGGCTACTGGAGCAAATACTTCTCCATAGTCAATGCCTTCTCTCTCTTTGTAGCCTTTCGCCACTAATCTTGCTTTGTATCTTTGCACTTCTCCTTTTGCATTCTTCTTTGTCTTGTAGACCCATTTGACACCTATTGCTTTCTTGTTTTCTGGTAGATAAGTCAGCTTCCAGGTATCATTCTTCTCAATGGCATGTATTTCTTCATCCATTGCTTTTATCCACTTCTCTTCTGTGATAGCTTCATTGAAGCTAAGTGGGTCACTGTCTTCAAAGAAACAAAACAGATTTGTATCTTCCATGACTTGAGTGGCGTCATACAGCTCTTCTAGACTTCTCATCCTTCTTGGTCCTTCTGATGAGGATGTTGATGATGGTGTTGATGATGATTCTGGTGTATTCCTCCTATTGAATACAGGGAATCTGTGTTCCGGAATTTGTGGCGGCTCTGCTGGTACTATTGTACCTTCTACAAGTACTGGTGGTACTTCCACTTCATCTTCAAGAATCAAATCAGTGCTGATCCATTTAACTACTTCTTGGTCATCATTCCATTGCCAGGTTTTATCTTCTTCAAAGATAACATCTCTACTCATAATTACCTTCTTTGTGATGGGATTATACAGCTTGTATCCCATCCTTCTCTCACCGTATCCAACAAAGATGCATTTCTCGCTTTTATCATCGAGTTTGGTCCTTTTTGCATCTGGGATCTTTGCATATGCCACGCAACCAAAGACTCGAAGATGAGTAACACTTGGTTTGTGACCACTCCATGCTTCTTGTAGAGTGACAGCTTGCAAACTTTTGGTTGGGCAGTGATTCAGTAGATACACTGCACATGATACAGCTTCAGCCCAGTATTGTTTGGGCAGCTTCTTTGCTTTGAGTAGACTTCTGGCCATGTCAAGAATCGTTTGATTCTTCCTCTCAGCTACACCATTCAGCTGTGGTGTATAGGCTGGTGTTGTCTGATGTCTGATGCCTTGTTGTGTACAAAAGGCTTCAAAATCACTTGCTGTATATTCTCCACCTTGATCAGATCTCACAGTTCTGATCTTATAGCGACTTTGCTTCTCAACCATTGCTTTAAAATCTTTAAAACAATTTAATACTTCCGACTTCCTCTTCAGAAAGTATATCCATGTCTTCCTGCTGAAATCATCAATGAAAGTGAGGAAGTACCTAATTTGTCCAGTCGACATAGGCTTTATAGGACCACACACATCTGTGTGCACTAACTCTAGTGGCTTCTTTGCTTTTCAGTTAACTTCTTTAGCAAAACTAGATCTGTGATGTTTGCTGAGGACACAACTCTCACAGACTTCATCTAGATGATCAATGTGGGGCATACCTTTGACCATCTTCTTGCTTGCTAGCATTTTCAGACTTGTGAAATTCAGGTGTCCAAGCCTCAGGTGCCAGAGTCATTCTTCACTGTTGGTGATGGCACTCAAACACTTTGCTGCATCATATTGGATGTTTAAAGGAAACATCTTATTCTTGGACATTTTCACATAGGCAATTAATCTCCCATTGTAGTCTGTAATTGTCAGATGACAATTCTTCATGAAAAGTGTATAACCTTTCTCCAGAAGTTGACCTATGCTCACCAAGTTCTGCTTTATGGCTGGGACATAGTAGACATCAGTGATGTAGCTATGATCGCCATTCTTCAACTTGATTGGGATGTTGCCTTTACCTTTGAATGGAACTTTTGAAGTATCTCCAAAGGTGACTTGACCTTGTATGGTCTCATCTAGATCACCAAATAGATCTCGTTGGCCACACATGTGATTGCTGGCTCCAGAATCAAGATACCAAATATTCTCTTGATTCTTGTCAAGTCCTTGTTGGACAAATAATGCAGCTGCTCCTCTGCTGTTGACATCCTCCTCTGTATAATTGGCTTGTTCACGTATCTCTGATGGAGCTTTCCTTTGACATTCAGTGCTATAGTGCCCAAATTGATTGCACTTATAACACTGGATATTCCTCTTATCACAGGTATTGTAACCACCTCCTCTTCCTCTAGGAGTGAATGATTGTTGTCCTCGGCCTCCTCTGGTGGTGTTTCTATCACCTCTTCCTCTAAAGCTTGTATTCCAAGATCCTCTTCCTTGGAATTGCTGAAAACCTCCTCGTCTTTGTGGACTTCTTCCTTGAGTGGTATATTCACTTGTTGAAGTCTCCCCTTCTCATATCTGTCTTTGAGAGACAACTTTGCTTGTAAGGCATGCTCAATTGCCTTATCTCCATTTCTTTTCACAATCTTTTGCTCATGAGCTTGCAAAGAGCTCATAAGTTCATCCACTGTCAACTTGTCCACTTCTTTGGACTCTTCAATAGCGAGAACAACAAAATCAAATTTTGGATCTAGGGATCTCAAAATTTTCTCAGTAATGCGAGCATCTGTGAGGGCTTCTCCATTTCTTCTCATCTGATTGACTATCACCATAATTCTTATGTGATAATTAGAAATAGATTCTGAGGACTTCATTTGCAATAATTCAAATTCACCTCGCAAAGTTTGGAGACGAATCTTCTTTATTCTGTCAGCACCTTTGTATTTTTGTTGGAGAGCCTCCCATATTTCTTTTGATGTTTCTGCGGAAGCAATAATCTCGAATGTAGCTTCATCAAGACCTTGATAGATGATGGTCTTTGCTTTGTTGTCTTTCTTTCTATTTGCTTTGAGGACTTGCTTTTGTGCCTCTGGTAGAGCATCTTCTGATTCTTTGGACTCTGGTTCATCATAACCATATTGCACAATGTCTATACACTCTTGTGAACCAAGGAATGCCTTCAATCTGATGCACCAACTATCATAGTTGTCTTTGGTCAGCTTTGGGATAAGTGTTTGTGCATTTTCTGTAGTCATTTTACTCTTTGAATGACTATATCACCTTCGGTGAGCTGAATTTAGCAAAACGGACACTGTAGATCGATCCGGAATGGTCCAAATAGTAGGGAACCGGTCTGACTTTGTAGAAATCTAGTCAGAAAATGGGTGAACCGATCCCAAAACCAATTCTGTACGTCGGGCGGTTCACTGGGGTTGAACTGGGAATATTCTGGGGAATATTCTATCGACTCGGCTGCGGCTAAGGATCGGCTCGGCTTACGGCTCGGCTTAACACGGGAATATTCTTGGGAATATTCTTCGGCACGACTGGAGGTGCAGATTACGGCTCGGCTAGGCTCGGCGTAACGGCTTGAATATGGCGCGCGTGGACGGCACTCGTCTTCAACCTCTGGGCGCGTCGGCTGCGCGTGGTCAAACAGTGCAGAATCTTCAGGTGGCGCGTGTGTGCTACCGCGGTCTCCGATCAAGCTGATTTTTGCGCCAGTGAGTTCGTATAGATGAGCTCTACACTATGGAATGATCAAAACTTGTTTTTGACAACTTTGAAAATTCGGATATATCCCAAAACACTTCTGTTTTCTGACGAACGGGGCTCTGATACCAATTGTTGGTGGGAGAAACCACTGGTGGTGGCTTTGAAACACTCAGAGGGGATAAAACACAAAGTTTTATTTCAAGAACAAAGCTTACAATCAATTAAACAAAAGCTTTAATACACACCCTCTCTTTCTCTCTTTCTCTCTAGTGTTTCTCTCTAAACTCTCCATACTGAATAACATCAACTTAGCTAGCTATTTATACACGAATTCAAAACAAGATAATTCAACCTTCAAGGCGGCTGGCGGCTGGCGGCTGGCGGCTGGCGGCTGACGGCTGACGGCTGACGGCTGGTGGCTGGTGGTGACAGCTGGTGGCTGCCTTCCTTAACCTTCTAGAGTGATTGAGTTTAATACAACATTTCGTTCACTTTACCTCTGTTCTTGCTTTTCTCTGCTTGTTTTCTCTCTCTCTCTCTCTTTTTTTTTTTGCCTTCTCTTGCGCCCTCTGTCTCTCTCTGTTCTTGTTCCTCTTGGTCTTCTCTGTATTATCTGTGTTTGTTCATTTCATCTGTGTTTTTTTTATGTTATCTGTCTGTTGTTCTCCCCTTCTTTGTAGCCTTTCTCTATTCGTCCTGGTTTCTCTGGGTTTGTATTTGGTTGGTTGGATCAACAACCTACGGTGAGGGGAAGTTGAAGTTCCCTTCTGCTGGAGGAAGGTCACAAGTCTCTGTGTCTTCTCTATGTCTCTGTTTTTCCCCCCTGCCTCTTGTCTCTGTGTGTTGTGGTCTTTATAGGGCAAGAGAATGCCCCTTCATCTCTCCCGGGATAGTGTGGAGATTAGCACGGTCCTATCATGCTTGAGAAAAAAAAATGCCCATTACTGGACTATTAGGGGCACATTGTGGAGGAGAGATACTGGATAGAGACGTGACCATGATCTACTACCGTTTCTGCTGAATCGGTGGGATGAAGGAGATGAATAGTTTGCGTTGAAACGGCGTTGTTTTCACCTGAAAAGGCTATTTTAATTTTTCTCCTAGATCAATTGCAATTGAAACCCTGTTGCCATTTACAAAAACAATTTTTGGTTTTCAATTTAATTAATTCATTCTTTACTTAGCTATTTAACTTGTAATTATTTTAAAATTAGCTTTGGAATAATTAATTAACCCTCCGTATCACCATTTATTTATTTTTCTTCTTTAACTTTAATCTTTTATAATTTTGATCAAAATTAATTTTGAACTTTGATATTTTTTCAATTAAATTCTAAATTTTATTAATTAAATTAATTTAAAGTTTACTTAAGTCCTCAAACTTCTCAATTCTTTCAAGTTTTGACCAAATTAACTTTTAAATTTATAATATTATCCTTATTAGTCTTCAAATTCCCAATTTGTGTTATCTTGATTTAATTTTTAAATTATTATTTTTTTCATCTTTATTTATTTTTTAAAAAAATAAAAAATTAGATTATGACACATCATATATCATATATCGTTAGTTTAAAGGAACCGATTGATTTACATATCAGATTACAAATCGATAGAAATCATGGTTATTCTATAAGACTGCCAAAAACTTTCAAGATGAAAGTTATTTTATAGATGGTTAGTTTGAAATGTGAATCATATTGTTTATTCTTACTAGGATATAATTAGGGATTTTTACCTGTTCCGGAAGCTCTGTGAGGAATCTTTCTGCTATCAATACATATATTTTTCACTTCATTTTTTCCTTGGATTCCTTCTCCAGGAAAATTTTGAAATTCCTCTAGATCCTCAGGCTTTGGTTCCACTGAATGCCACCTTCCATAGTCGACTAGCACAGCTGCCATTGGATGACTTGATTTACTCTCGATGCTTGATACCCTGAGAAACTTGCATAAACATTACTTGCCAGTGAAGAGTAAAGTTCGCCAAAATTGAAGAATTATAGACCTAGTCTTTACCAATAAAGCAATGTGTATAAGCTGATATCATCGCAGAGATGTTGGAAATCTGTGACAACAAATTCACCTCTTGTTATGGTGCCGGTTTTGTCGAAAGCCATTGCCTTAATCTTGCCCAGTGTTTCAAGATAGTACCCTCCCTTTGATCAGAAGACCAGCTGTTGCTGCCGTTGTAAGTGCACAAAAAGTTGCAACTGGTGTAGACAGGATAAGAGCACATGGACATGCACTGACTAAAACAACCAGTGCTAAGTAAAACCAGTGATCACGGTTATGAACTCGTAATGCTAATGGAATCACTGCTACGCCAGCCGGCATGAATATCACCGCTGCAAATCTGAACAACGAACTAAAATGAGAACTTTCCCACAAAATGAAAGGTAGGATTGTCTAGCAATGGAGCTGACGATTCATTCTAAAAGAATGATGTGAAGGGCTGTCCAAATACTCGTTCTCGGTACCCTACTTCAGTGAAAGCCTATAAAACTGGATGAGTAATTGGACTGCAGTATTGACGCGGGACAACAAGCAAAAGAATTAAAGCCGGAAAAAGAAGAAGCCTAGAGAAAGAAGAGGAGAAGAAGAAAGCCAAAGAAGAGAGGAGAGGAGAGTAGGGAGATGCAAAATCTGCAAATTTTCATTAATCATCAATAATTTCCTTACATTTAGAAAAGTAGGGTATTTATACTAAAACCCTAACTAGAATAAGCAATTGGGCTTATGGCCCATTAAATAAAATATCCAACAATAATTAAATCCAACCCAACAAATAAAACCAGATTCATAAACCTTAACTAAAAGTCCATATGAATTAAGCCCAAAAAACATAAGCTAAAACCCAATTTCTCCATGGTTTGGGCTATCCTCCATCGTCTATAATTATACGCGCGCGTAACCAATGTTTCCGGTTCGATGTCCCCATCAATTCTCCCGGGGTTGGAAGAACTCAACCCCGTCGAGTATAGGTCAAGGCAGCTCCGATAATGCTCTCAAAGATAAGGATCAAGCTGTTATGATGTCTCTCTGATAATCCAAGTATAGTCTGAATCTGGTCGTCGAGCCCATATACTGGGATTTGCTGAAGTTCATCATCCCTGGTAAAAACAACTTGTGCATTCAAAGTAGCATTAATATGTTCCTTTTGTGCCAAAGATATGGATAATGAGGTAGGGGTATCAAAAGGAGCATCAAGCATAGGTTGTATTTTATAAAGAATGAGGTCCTTCATGTTAAAAGTAGAGCTAATATCAAAGTTTAATGGCAATTTAATGGCATAATTATTTGATTCAATCATTTGCAACACTTTGAATGGTCTAACACTACTTACTTGCAATTTATGATCAGTTTTCAAAGGACACCGTTCATGTCTAATCTGTATCATGAAATAATCTCCAACATTAAGTGCATCATGATACTTAAGTAAATCAGCTCGAAATTTGTATTGTTCATTACTTGCTTGAATTTGTTTCATGATCTCAATATGCAAATTATGAACCCTACACGGTAATGACTCAACAGACTTAGACATCCTATCGTAAGGAGATATGGGAAGGTGTTCTATATGCTTCTCAAGTTTGTAACTATGAACACTAAATGATTGAGGGTGTGGAATGTGACAAACATTGTTTGAAACCTGTGTAGATATGGTATGGACACAATCAAGTAAACTAGGATTATCTTCATCTTCCTCATCACGTGCATGTGGTAAGGGGTCAAAAAGCTCAACATGTTGCTCTAAACTTATGATGTGCTGGACACCAAGCATGTGGGATGAGGAATCGGGTAGTTTAGGAGGACTAATATCATGAGACTCTTCTAAGAACATACTCATCTCTATAGGCGATTCCACTGAAGAGTTCCCTAAAACTTCCTCTACCATTAAAGCAGACATATCAGACTCTTTCTTAACTTCATTCTCAAGCTCATGTGGACTCATTGTGTTAAGTCCCTCTTTTTGCACATCCTTGTCATCCAGGTCACTAAAATCCTCAAGATTAGGCTCATACACTTCAACACTACAATATTCCTCTTTACCTATATCCTTATGTTTTTGGATGACTAAGGGTTTAGAGGTGCAATCTAAGGAGATATGACCAAAACCTAAACAATTAGTACACTTAACCTTTGAACTCACCTTAGACACTTCATTGACAACTCGTTTACCTTTATCTTTCTTACAAAGTTGGGTGCTACTAGGATTAGGTCTGTGGGGTGGAGCACCTAACAAAGAATCATTGTTTCTGAATTGGGACCTAGTAGGGATACTATAAGAGTCCTGACGATTCTTCCACTGATTCTTTGTGACCAACTTGTAGTCTTTAACTAAGGTATAAGCCTGGTCAAGGGTAGATACACCTTGAAATACAACTTCTCTTCTAAGATCATCATTTAAGCCTCTACAAAATCTACGCAAAGTCATGGCTTCATTCTCTCTTATGGCACATCTAATCATGTAGTCGTCAAACTGCGTTATATACTCATTGATAGACTTATTCCCTTGTCTTAGATTATTCCATTGATCTAAGAGTTTATTCTTATAAGACTGGGGTAGGTACTTCTCCTGAAGTTTTTGTTTCATTTTGATCCAATCAGTTATAGGAGGTTTATCTCTCATCTCTAAACAATCCTCAACATCTCTCCAATAAATTTTGGCTTCATCAATGAGCATCATCTTAGCAAATCTAACTTTCTTATTATCAGACAAGTTATGCCACTCAAAGAATCGATCTATATCACGAATCCACATATCAAATATCCAAGGATCATGACGACCATCAAAAGTGGGGGGTTTTATTTTGCTAGGACTCAAGACTCGCTCATCAAAGTCATCATGTTTAGAGTAACCTAAATGATAGTCATACTGGTGGCGCTCAGAGTGAGCTTGTCCATAATGATTGTTCTTGTGATATTCATTAGTCTTTGAGTGCCTTATTCGAAAACTCTCTTCAGGCTCAATTCTTCTAAACATGTTGATCACCTAAGTTTGCAGTGCCCTTTAAATGGTCATAAGAATATGACTAAGAGTTGAGTCTACGGTAAGTGTAAACTTAAGTTTGGACACTAGATGATCATGACACAAAAGCATACAACACTCACTTAGAAATGAAATTGAGATCATAAATGGTTCTTGCAAGTGAAGTCACAATACAAAAATAAAGCTAATTTTTTTTTTATCCTTTTTTTTTCTTCTTAAATGTGGAGATTAATCAAGAACAAATTACACTAATAAAATTGTAAGCATGTAATACTAAATTCTTAAGTGTAAATGATTAATCAAATACGATGTCATAAGCAAGAATTCATAATTATCAAATAAAATAAAATATTAGCTATCATTGATGAAAGAGGTTGATGAACAAAAATTAACAATTAAAATTCTAGGTGAGATTTTTTTTATTATTTTTATTTTTTATTTTTTTTTAGGAATTTTCTAGGCACAAAAGTAATATTAATAATACCTTAAATGACAAGTGAAAAACCAAGAAACGTAAACTTCAACAAATATGGGAGAGTGATTCACTAACTAGAGTGCTGGGAGGCAGCTGGAGCTGACATGGCAAACCAGATGAATGGACTGCTGACATGGCAGATGACATGGCCAGTTTGCTGACGTGGTGGGTGACGGGGATGATCATGTCTGGTGTGTCAGGGGTGGCATGGCTGAAGGGACAGATGACGTGGCGGTCAGCGCTGATGTGGTAGAGACGATGACGTGGCAAACGACGTGGCAAGATCTGCTAACGTGGCAAGTGACACTGATGCTGACGTGGCGATGATGTGGCGATGATGTGGCGATGACGTGTCTAGGTTAATTATATTCTCAGCTGTGGTTTTCTTTCTTTCTTCCTTGCTTCCCTAGCTTCTGTGACCCGTTGCCGCTGCTGTCGGCGATGGCTCACTCCGTGCTCCTGCTTGGGCCAGCGGCGCGAGGGGAAGAGGTGGTGGTGTCTGGTGTCGCTGCTGGGCGGGGCTGTTGATCCGGTGTCACTGCTGGGCGCTTTGGATGGTGGGTCGCGGCTGGTGCTGTTGTTGGGGTGCGGTTGACGGCGCTGATGGTTAGCAACGCTGGAACCGATGACTGAGAGCTACGGTGGCTGTGGCGCTGCAGGTTTGTTGAAGGCAGTAACTCGGCGTGGTCTGCGATCGATGGCTGTGGTCGGCGTTGATGTGGAGTGGCCGATTGTTCTGTGGAACTGATGTGCAGGTCTTCTTGGTGGCGGGCTGCCGCTGATGCTTGCCTGGGACGCCGCTGCTGAGGAGTCGACGAAGACAGTGATGATGAACAGTGACGATGAGCTGATCTCGGTTTTGGTGGCTATTGGGGATGCCTAAACTGCTCTCTGGTGAGGATGAAATTGGTTGATGCGTGGATCCGTTGTGATGGGTGTTGTGGGTAGCTGTTGCTGGTGGTTTTGTGCTGCTGAAGCCGGAGATCCACTGATGTCTCTTGCGGTGTCAATCTGGTGGTTGCCGCTGGTCTGTGTCGGAGGTAGCAAATCGGCGTGGATCGGTGGACTGATTTGCAGGTCTTCTCGGTGGTGGGTCTGCCGCTGTGACTGGCTGAGACGCCGCAGATGGCAGGGGCGCCGCTGCTGGAACCCGATTACAGTGGATGATGAACAGTGATTTGAACAGTGAATAGTGAACAGTAGATTCTTGTAATCAGAACAGTAGGGTTTTGATCAGGGAATTTTTTTATTTTTTTTACAGTAGGGTTTCACATAAACGCATAGATCGTTTAATTGGAAGAACAATTAAAAACCTTACTCTAATACCAAATTTAACGCGGGACAACAAGCAAAAGAATTAAAGCTGGAAAAAGAAGAAGCCTAGAGAAAGAAGAGGAGAAGAAAGCCAAAGAAGAGAGGAGAGGAGAGTAGGGAGATGCAAAATCTGCAAATTTTCATTAATCATCAATAATTTCCTTACATTTAGAAAAGTAGGGTATTTATACTAAAACCCTAACTAGAATAAGCAATTGGGCTTATGGCCCATTAAATAAAATATCCAACAATAATTAAATCCAACCCAACAAATAAAACCAGATTCATAAACCTTAACTAAAAGTCCATATGAATTAAGCCCAAAAAACATAAGCTAAAACCCAATTTCTCCATGGTTTGGGCTATCCTCCATCGTCTATAATTATACGCGCGCGTAACCAATGTTTTCGGCTGTTCATCGGCACTGTTCGTCGTCGATCCTCAGCAGCGGCGCCCCGCCATCAGCGGCGCCTCAGACAATCACAACGGCAGACCCGCCACCAAGAAGACCTGCACATCAGTTCCACAGAACGATCGGCCATTCTACATCAACGCCGATCACAGCCAACGATCACAGACAACGGTCACAAGTCCACGCCGATTCACTGCCTTCAACAACCCGCAGCGCCGCCGCCACAGCAGCTCTTTGTCTTCGGTTCCAAATTTGCTAACCATCAGCGCCATCAACCGCACCCCAGTAGCAACACCATCCGCAACACCACCATCCACAGTGCCCTCACCTTAAGCAGCGACACCGGATCAACAGGCCCCGTCCAGCAGCGACACCACAGACACCGCCGCCTCTTCCCTCGCACCGCCGGCTCCAAGCAGAATCACGAAGCCCCGCTTCGTGCACCATCGCCGACAGCAGGGGCAGCAGACCACAGGAGGTAGGGAAGACAGAAACAGAGGCTCCCAAAAATAATTAACCCTACCACGCCAGCGCCACATAACCTGCCACGTCAGCATAAGTATCTGCGGCATCAGCCACGTCATCGACACGTCACCGCGCGAGACAGCATCTGTGTCAGCAACCACGTCAGCAGATTCTGCCACGTCATCTGCCACGTCATCCTCACTGCCACATCACCTGGTCAGAAATTCTTTTACTCATTGAATATCATCGTTCCTGGTATGCTTTTACACTTGTTAACCAAGATTTAGCATTAATATTGTTTTTTTTGTGCTTGCCCATAACTAAATTACATAGCCCGCCTTTACATTGAATTACCTTAATTTTGAGCTTGTTTAGCATTGAAGATCTGATCCTCTTAATTAATTGTGGAGCTTGGTTAAATTAGTGGGAAAACTGAAACATTGTGTTTGGATTACTTGTGTGCATTTAGAGGACTTACATTGCTTGCTTGCGTATTTTCCTGGTTTAATCTGTCATTACTTAGTCTCCAAGATAAAAAAAAAAAAATTTATTTTTCTTTATTTTTCTTTATTTTTTTTTTTTATTAGCTATAATTTTATTTTGTGTTTTACTTGCAAGTGTTATTTTGTGATCTCAGTCTCAGAATTAGTTTTTGCATGCATTTACGTAGTGGTCGTCTAGTACACAATCTAGAAGTCATAGCTACCATGGACCCGAACTCTAGTAATGTTCTTAGAGATATTCAAGAACAATTACAACTTATGCGAACGGAAATAAGCAACATGTCCAATCAAATGAACAACATTTCTGGGAGGATGGAGTCCATAGAAACTTTGCAAATAAGACAGTCTAGTGAGAGTGAGCATTCTAGTGACAACCATAGGAATCCTCAAAGACCAGTTCCTCGTAGGAACCGCCACCATAACCAACACCAGGGTCACAATGACTTTGATGACCCTCATGATAGTGAGCGTTCCAATGATTACCGTCAAAGACCAGTTCATCCTAGGAACCGTCAATATAACCGCAATCAGGGCCATCACGACTATGATGACCCTGACGAGCGAGTCATGAGGCATATCAAGGTAGAAGCCCCAACTTTTGAGGGTCAACTTGACCCGTGGATTTTTGATAGATGGATCCGTGACATGGATCAATTCTTTGGCTGGTATAATCTATCTGAGAATAGAAGGGTAAGATTTGCAAAGATGAAACTTAGTGGAACCGCTCAGCTCTATTGGGAAAGTGTAGAAGAGTCTTTGATTAGGAGAGGTCAACCCCCTATTACTGACTGGGTTGAAATGAAGACTAAGTTAGAAGAAAAGTACTTGCCTCGTTCTTATAGAGGAAATCTTTTGGACCAGTGGAATAACTTGAGGCAAGTCTGCCAATGAATATGTGGCACAATTTGATGAGTATAGGATGAGGTGTGCAGTTAGGGAGGATGAAGTGATGACCCTAAGTAGATTTCGAAAAGGCTTAAACGATGACCTTAGAAGAGAGGTTGTGCTTAGGGGTGTTTCCACCCTTGATGAAGCTTATACCCTAGTACAAAATTATGACTTGGTCACAAAAAGCCAGTGGACAAGACGTCAGGACACTCGTAATACCCCTTCTAGATCTCAACCTGGTAGTAATAACTCCATATTAGGTGCCCCACCTCGTAAACCCAATCCTTTGATTTCCCAGATACCTAGAGAAGACAAGGGTAAGGGTATTTTTCATGAAGCACCTAAAACTTCAAGAATTCAGTGTTTTAAGTGTCAAGGTTTTGGTCATATCTCCTCTAGCTGCCCTACTAAGGCTTTGTTCATCAAGGGGCAAGAGGATATGGATGAAGAAGATAATTGTGATGATAAGGTATATGAACCCAATCCCGATGATTTTCAAGATCTAAATGATGAGGATGATGAGTCTAACTTGCTAGGATGTGTTAGGTCTATATCCACTCAAATCAAGACAACTAGGTTAGGTGTGGTTAGATGTGCTTTAACACAACCTAAAGGAACTGAGGATTGGAGAAGGACTGCTATTTTTTACACTTACATTAAATGTGGAGATAAAGGGTGTAAGATCATCTTAGACAGTGGTAGTTGTATCAATGCCGTTTCCTCGGGTAGTGTATCCCGCTTAGGCTTAAAGTCTGTTCCACACCCTAAACCCTATAATGTGTCTTGGGTTAATGATACATCCATAGCGGTCAAAGAGAGATGTCTTTTTCCCATTAAGATTTTTGACTATCATGATGAAATTTGGTGTGATGTCATTCCCATGGATGTAGGGCACGTCATTTTGGGTAGGCCTTGGTTATATGATTTGGACGTTACAATCTTTGGACGATCAAATTCTTGTTCATTCACTTTTCAAGGTAAAAAAATCCAACTTATTGGATTACCCCCAAGGTCTAATGATAATAGTCAGAAGAAGAGTAAAGTGAAAGATGGAGGGCTTAACATAATAAGTCCTAGGGAGTTTGATAAGGAGATTTGTGAGGAGTCTGTTGTGTTTGCTGTAGTGGCTAAGGAGATTGTAGAAGACTTTTTAGAGGAGCCACCTGAAGAGGTAAGAGAAGTGTTGAGAGAATTTCTAGATGTTTTCCCTTCTGAACTACCTGATGCTTTACCCCCTATGCGTGATGTTCAACACGCCATAGATTTTGTCCCTGGGGCTACATTACCAAACTTGCCTCACTATAGGATGAACCCGAGTGAACATGCTGAATTGCAAAGGCAAGTATGTGAGTTGTTACAAAAGGGATTTATACGAGAGAGTTTGAGCCCTTGTGCAGTACCTGCACTGTTAACACCCAAGAAAGATGGATCGTGGAGAATGTGTGTCGACAGTCGAGCCATCAATAGAATTACAATCAAGTATCGTTTTCCAATTCCTCGATTGGATGACATGCTAGATATGATGGCAGGAGCCCAGATCTTCTCTAAGATTGACTTGAAGAGTGGATATCATCAGATTAGGATCCGTCCGGGAGATGAGTGGAAAACAGCATTTAAGACTAAGGATGGTTTATATGAATGGCTAGTCATGCCTTTTGGCCTTTCCAATGCACCAAGTACTTTTATGAGAGTAATGACACAAGTGCTTCGGCCATTTATGGGAAAGTTCTTGGTGGTATACTTTGATGATATTCTTATTTATAGCAAAACCAAGGAAGAACATTTCGATCATCTTATTCAAGTTTGTACCACCCTAAGAAAGGCAAGTTTGTTTGCAAATATCAAAAAGTGTTCCTTCTTTACAGATCAAGTGGTCTTTTTAGGGTTTATAGTGTCATGGAAAGGAGTCTCTGCTGACCCCCAGAAAGTCCAAGCGATAGTAGATTGGCCTGAACCTAAGACTATTCATGAGGTTCGTAGTTTTCATGGGCTTGCGACTTTCTATCGTCGTTTTATTAAGGGATTTAGCACCATCATGTCGCCTATTACAGATTGTTTGAAACAAGGTGAGTTTAAGTGGAGTAAAGGAGCTAATAGGGCATTTGAGGAGGTTAAGAAGAAAATGACGGAGGCCCCAGTAATGCGGCTACTTGATTTTACTAAAGTGTTTGAAGTACAATGTGATGCTTCGGGAGTCGGTATAGGTGGAGTACTTAGTCAGGAACGTCACCCTGTAGCCTACTTTAGTGAGAAACTTAATGAGGCAAAACAAAAGTACTCAACTTATGATAAGGAGTTTTATGCGGTGGTTCAGGCCTTGCGTTATTGGCGCCATTACTTGTTACCACAGGAGTTTGTTCTCTACTCCGACCATGAAGCCCTCCGCTATCTTAACTCCCAAAAGAAGCTTAATCATAGGCATGGTCATTGGGTTGAATATTTGCAAGCATACTCATTTGTTTTGAAACATAAATCTGGAATAGAGAATAAGGCTGCAGATGCTTTGAGTCGTCGGGTAACGCTGTTATCTGTAATGAGTGTTGAAGTCACAGGATTTGAGAGACTTAAAGAGGAGTATGAATCTTGCTCAGAATTTGGAGAAATATACTTGACATTGAAGGATGAGAATCACCGTGTTATAAATGGTTATCATCTCCAAGATGGATACTTATTTCGGGATAATAAGCTTTGTATCCCGAAAACATCCGTGCGTGATTTTTTGATATGGGAGATTCATGCTGGAGGTCTCTCAGGACATTTTGGAAGGAATAAAACCATCGAAGAAGTGGAACGCCAGTTTTTTTGGTCTAGTTTGAAAAGAGATGTCGCTAAATTGGTAGGTCAATGTCGAACTTGCCAATTAGCTAAGCATAGAAAGCAAAATACTGGTCTTTACACCCCATTGCCCGTTCCTACTTGCCCTTGGCAAGATGTGAGCATGGATTTTGTGCTTGGGCTTCCACGTACTGCAAAGAAACATGATTCTATTTTTGTGATTGTCGACCGCTTCTCTAAGATGGCCCATTTTATTCCTTGTACTAAGACCACAGATGCTTCCAAAGTTGCAAAACTCTATTTTGATGAGATTGTCAAGTTGTATGGTCTTCCCCAAACCATAGTTTCGGATAGGGATGTTAGATTCACAAGTTATTTCTGGAAAACCCTTTGGCATATGGTGGGAACCAAATTGAAGTTTTCTACTGCTTACCACCCCCAAACTGATGGTCAAACTGAGGTGGTTAACAGGAGTTTGGGCAACCTTTTAAGGTGTCTAGTGAGTGATCATAATCGGAATTGGGATTTGATTCTTCCTACGGCCCAGTTTGCCTATAATAGCTCTATCAATAGGTCAATAGGCATGAGTCCCTTTGAAGTTGTACATGGTTACAAGCCTAGGAAACCTTTAGACCTTCTTCCCATGTCCCTTCATGCTAGAGTGTCTGAGTCAGCCGAGTCTTTTGCACGTAGAATTCAGGATTTGCATATTGAGATCACTAAACAGATTCAAGCAAGTAATGCGCAATATAAACTTCAAGCTGATTTACATAGACGACATAATGAGTTTAATGTGGGAGACTATGTTATGATACGGATTAGACCCGAGCGGTTTCCTTCGGGAGCTAATCGAAAATTACATGCTCGTAGTGCCGGACCTTTCAAAGTGCTACAACGGGTTGGTCCAAATGCTTATGTTCTTGATTTACCACATGATTTTGGCATTAGCTCTACATTTAATATTGAGGATCTAGTTGCATACCACAAACCACTTCCTATTCCAGATGATCCATTTGAGATACCACTTAACTCCCCTTCTGATGATCCTATTGAAACCTCTATCCCTTTCGCCTTGACATCAGCACAAAAGGATAATATTGATGCTATTCTGGATGAACAAGTTGTTTTTAACAGGAATGGTGAGGTTCAATGGTTTCTAGTTCGTTGGGTGGGTCGACCTGACTCAGATTGCACTTGGATTACTAGAGATACTTTGCAGCAGCTTGACCCAGATCTTTGGGAGTACTATCAGAGTCGGCCTGTACTACACTCGACGGGGTCGAGTTTCTCTAACCCCGGGAGAGTTGGTGGGGACACCAGACCCACACCACAACCTACACGAGTATATGGACGGAGACGACGTAGGATGGCCCAGCCTGTCACGCTTTGGTTGGGAGACTAAGCCCATTTGGGCCCATTTCATTGTTATTTTATTTATTTAGCCCATTTGGGCCTGCTCATTGTTATTTTATTATTTATGTTAAACAGTTTGATTTGATGGGCCGAGCCCAATAGCGGGATGTTTTAGGGTTTACTATTTATATGTTCTTCTGTCATTTTGAGAGAGACAGTTTTGATGATTAATGAAAATTGCAGACTTTGCATATCTCCAATCCCACTTTCTTCTCTTCTTCAGCTTCTTTCTTTTCTAAAGCTTCTTTCTGTTCTTGCTTTAATTTATTTATTTATTGTTCCGCATCAAATTTGGCATATAACCAATGCTCTGATACCAAATTTGACGCGGGACAACAAGCAAAAGAATTAAAGCCGGAAAAAGAAGAAGCCTAGAGAAAGAAGAGGAGAAGAAGAAAGCCAAAGAAGAGAGGAGAGGAGAGTAGGGAGATGCAAAATCTGCAAATTTTCATTAATCATCAATAATTTCCTTACATTTAGAAAAGTAGGGTATTTATACTAAAACCCTAACTAGAATAAGCAATTGGGCTTATGGCCCATTAAATAAAATATCCAACAATAATTAAATCCAACCCAACAAATAAAACCAGATTCATAAACCTTAACTAAAAGTCCATATGAATTAAGCCCAAAAAACATAAGCTAAAACCCAATTTCTCCATGGTTTGGGCTATCCTCCATCGTCTATAATTATACGCGCGCGTAACCAATGTTTCCGGTTCGATGTCCCCATCAAGTATGCCTAACCTGGAGTATAGTACTGAGCGAATTTGTCTATGAATCTTCGAGTTTTAGACTTGCTGTTTCGAGCTTCTTCCACAAGCTTTGCCATTTTAGCCGCCACACAGTCTTCAGCTAAAGCAGTAGTTCTAACACCCCATTACCACCAAAGCTAAAATGCATTCAAAAACAATTCATAGAGTGTCAGAGAGAACTATTGACACCATTTAAGTTAACAGTTCCAACCCACACTACGGAATCCACTTGTTTGGTAACGGGAAATGACCGTCCAGTTAAAGTTTTCTCATCCACTTCACAGTTACCATCAACAACTCCATCAATTGGTATAACTTCACCAGCCTTAACTGCAAGAACAGTGTTTAACTTGACCTCATCAACATCTACTTCTTCCCTAGTGTTGCACATGTACGCGCAATATCAAGGGGTCGAGTAGGAGTTGCCACCTAGCTAGTTGTTTGGTTCAGGGTTGCTAGGAAAACTCAGGTTTATTGGTATTGTCAGAGATTTGAGGGTAAAGGACTGGTTGTGGCTAAAAAAGATATTAGCACCTCTATCGCACCTTACTTGAGGTAAGCTTCTTTGTGGTTGATGTGGTTTAGAGGTTTTGACAGCTGTCCATATAAAGGCTTCTCTTGTGATATTCACAATTCTTTCAATAATCGTCTTAGCTATATGAAATGATAAACACATGATGTATTAACTACATATTCAACTTCACATGTTAACAAAGTGACTATAGATTGCTTACTTGAATTCCATGTAAATGACGTCTCCAATGTAGAAAACAAAATCCATAGCACTCTTTCTATCATTCATATCTCTAACTCAATCAATATCACTATAGCCTACAAAATCAAAGCTATTAGAATATTCATAAAATAAGCTAAAATCAATAGTACATTTGATATATCGAAGAATTCGCTTCAAAGCTTTGAAATGAGTCATAGTTGGTGTTTCCATAAACCTACTTACAAGTCCTACTCCAAAAAGAATATCCAGAAGAATGCATGTTAAATATTTCAAACTCTCAACTAGGCTTTTGATTAATGTTGTAGAGTTTATCTTCTCCCCTTCATCATTGTTTGATATCTTCACTCCACAATACTCAACTGGAGTATTTATTTTTGTACAATCCTCAATTTTGAACTTCTTAAGAATCTCCTTTAAGAATTTATCTTAGCTTATAAAGATTTTATGTATTTATTTTTGTACAATACTCCATTTTGAACTTATTGAGAATCTCCTTTACGGATTTATCTTAGCTTATAAAGATTTTATGTATTTATTTTTGTACAATACTCCATTTTAAACTTATTGAGAATCTCCTTTACGGATTTATCTTAGCTTATAAAGATTTTATCTTTTTCTTGTTTTATCTGAATCCCAGTAGTATTTGTTATAAAAAAGAAAGGAGACATTGCTTACCCAATTCATGTCATTGTTTGGGCTTGAGTTATTTGGGTAGGCATTGTTTCAACATGGTAAGGCTAGGTCGTTCTGTTGTGGTAATTAGTTAAGAAAGAATATCATATCTATATTACTAATTTATTTATTTATTTAAATTAAATATAAAATCATTTTTAATCTCGTGGTAAGAATAGATCTATGAACTTAATCTCAAAACTTAAAACTAATTTGAAGGTATTAAATGATCATAAAAACAAAAAAAACTATTATGTTGGCAATTTTATTCTAAAATTAATAAAGGATGATAAGCAAGAACATGTTTGGAAGGAAATAATCTACTTTGAATTATAATAATTAAGCACCTCCATCTGGTGTATTTTAAAAGATTTAACAAGTTATTAGTTGTCTCTAATAGTGAAAATAATAGATTTGTAGCACACGCTACGCTACAAGTCGCTTATATTTTCAAACTAACATATATATATATGTTAGTAATATTTGTTTATTAGAAAAAAAAAAATATCGTGTGAAAGTTAATCCAGTCTATAATTAATTGAGAATTTGAGCTCCTTGGAAAAGTTGTTTTGGACTTTTGTTTTCCGGAGAAAACTCCCTTAAAACCCTTGAGCACCACCTTCTCTAAAATATCTGTCTTTGCCTTAAGTCAGGGGCAAAGATATGTCTGTGACTATGCACCATAAAGAATATGTATCTTCTCTAGATATGTCTGTATCTTCTCAACTTTCGATCACTTTTTAAGATCAATTAACAAGTTTCAACTCAACTCTGTATCTTCTCTAGATATGTCTGTGACTATGCACCATAAAGAATTCCTCTTCTTCTTTGGGCCTTGATGTTCTCACAACCTATCTAACAACTCGTCCATCAAGTTTTTGATCCCCAAATTAAGATGGTTCTATGTCTTGAAGAATTCTTAAATCCTGCGTAACTTGAATTCACGACATAACTCAAAGAAAAGAAAATCACGTTCCCCAAAGCGGGAGCAAATTACACCAACACTTTGTTCCAATTTCCAGCATCCATTTCGAATCACTAATCATCATCAATAACGAACAAGACAATCTTGATAAATGAGATTTTACTCTGTAATTTGACCTGAAACATGCAAATTAAAATTCAAAGTGTGAGCATTGAATTTCTTGTCAGTTTACACCTTTCTGTGGTGTTTCCTCTTTCCATTGATTGAAGAGCGTCTAAAAGTAAAAACTGAAGAGGCAAAAGTTCAGTTGTACAGTGAAAAAGGGCATGAGAAATACACAAAAACAGAGACGCAAGAATCCTTCTCCACTAGCGGCTCTCGTCCATCGGATCATTGTGGTTTCAAGACTGATGCCCAATCATTGCCCAATCAGTTTTTTTTTTTAATGGAAAAACATGAATAAAAGGTTAACGATAGGAAGCTCACTTTGCATGATGGATACGTAAGACTTGCTACTTTCTTTACGGAAATAACGTGTGGAAAATCATGCCTTAATTTTGATGGCGATGGCAAAATCAAAGAGTATCATTGATAAAATGAACAACAAATGATAATATCGCTAAAATACTTCTTCTCATTGTCATGTCAACAAGTCTTCTTTTTTGTTATTAAGTACTTATCAGTGTTTTTTATAACACAATCAACAAGTAAAAGATGGATGTAGTGTGAGATGGGTCTGTGAGACCATTGCTATCTGCATTTTTTCCACGATGTTGGTTAGTGAGATGGTCTGTGAGATCATTGTCATCTGCATTTTTTCCACGATATAGACCAGTGGGATGGTCCATAAGACCATTGCTATCAAGCGTTTTTTGTTTTTTCTACGAGACGGGTCCATGAGACCATTGCTCCATAAGCTTGAGAAGGGGTAATATGCTTTAATTTCAATTTAGTGTATAAAAAGGAATTAAATGCTTAAGCATAATAAAGAAATCTCAAGCGTTAGAATGCAACCGCCGATTAGATAATGAAAAATGGACCTTAGATTAATATATGACGCATCTTTCAATGGAAATTTAAATGCTTTACTAGAATTAGATACTCTCTTTCTCCAATATCTCTCTGTTTTTTTTTTGTATTTGTTTTTTTATCAATATTCCTAACGTAAATTGCTATGTATTTTCAATTTTGAAGGATTGAGAGATGAAAAAAAAACAAAGAAAGAGAGACAAGATAGTTCAGAAAAAAAAAAAAAAAGAACAATAGTGAGAGACAGGTGAGAGAACAAAAATGGAGCAGTTTTTATTAACTAAATAAACTTTATAATTACTAATATTAAAATCAAAATATGTACATATTACAAATATTTAAACATATATAGCTTAACAACATTAATCAACTCTTAATATCTTTCATATTATATATATATATATATATATATATATATATATATATATATATATATATATATATATATATATTAAAAGTAAATATTAAAACCTATTATATTAGTTTGTTATAATTATTCTAACTAATTCATATTTATTTTGGTATTGATGTTTCCATTTATTTACAGCCGAAGAAAAGAAACGTCACTTGCTTTTATTATCTCTTCTTGCATGAAAGATAAGGAATGCAAAAATTCAAAGCTGTTTGAGTGCCACCCATTTTAGTATATTTTTATTTTTCTTATATTAGTAAACAAACTTTTTTATTATTATATCAATTAAATATACTTTTTTTCTTGTTTTCTTTAATGGTGTGACTTTGATCAAATGAAATTGAGTTTGGGTTTTTCTTCAGAATAAATAATTATTTTGATGAATAAATAATTATCTCTCCATCAAGGTTTTTCCCCTCCACTAAGATGGCTCCCTGTAGAGACAAATTTGGTCCATCTTTTGGTTTCTAATTTCATGGCTTTGGTTTGATTTATTTTCTATCATTCTCGGAATATCTTCTTTCTTGATAGACTTTTCCTGAATATGACCCGGTTGGTACTGTGTTTCAAAATAAAAATAGAATAAAATTTAATTTTTTTATTTAAAATTATTTTTTAATTTTTTTTGATATATTGATGTTAAAAATATCAGTAGCATATCAATCATATAAATTTTTTGATATATTTTCACTTTTTATTAATTTTAGTATATAAACTTTTATTTTCTCATATCATTGTACCCATTTTTTTGTATCATATCAATCATATATTTTCATAAAAAGTCCATCGGTTTTCATGTTTTTCCCGATGATATGACTTTGAATAAAATAACTTTGAGTTTGGGTTATCTTGGGGGAAAAGTTCCCTCCAAAATAATAATTATTTTGATAAATAAATAATATTTTCTAATTAAAATAAATTTGTTTATTTGATCGGAAGAAAAACCTTCATGTTACTATCACGTGAAATCAATTTATTTATAAGCTTTCTAATTGAAAGGGAACGCTATACTGCTAGTGATGTTGATGTGATTCCATTGTTTTTATCTTCTTTCTTGCCTTCTGAAACGACTTGGTCAGATTTTATTAAATTTTAGTTTGCTCCTTGAGATTTCTCAATTATATATAATTTTTTTTAACATGTTTTTTATTTAAAAAAATTAAATGAAAAACAAATACACACAAATATAATCAAATATATTTGTAATGGTGGTTTTTTCCACGGCATGGGTCCGTGAAGTCCTCTATAACAAATATTGATCACCATTTATATTTGATATTAAGATGGGGCTATTAATTAATTCAGATGTTGATGGCGTTAGTAACCATGGGTTTTTGGAAGGATGGCAGCCTCTTGATTGCTTGAAAATATACGGATTTTTTTTTAGTTTAAATTATTAAGATGGGGCTATTATTGTTACTTTTTATTCAATAAACTATAATGCTAATAAAAACTCCTTTTGTTTTGAGAACAAAGAAAAATTACATAATTCAAAAAACATATTTTTCTTTTATAATTTTATTTACTGTTTCTTTTTGTTAATATTTATTTTTATTATCTTATAATTAAATACAAATCAAAATTTTCTTATAATAACATTTGAGAAATATCACTAGTTTTAACTATCCCTAATTTGTGACAATAATGTAGGTAAGTAAAACTATAGACAAAGTGAAGAAAATAGAATAAACTATAGTTTTGACTACCCACTAAATAATTCCTTGAGGAGGAAGAGTGGGAGATTCTCAATTTTTTTGAAAGGCTATTATTGTACTATTTATTTTGGAAATCCCTTGAATTTATTCATACCAAATTTAAAATTTAGAGAAATTAAATCTATGATTTACTTATAAATAAATTTTATTGTTAGTATTTATAGTTAATTTATATAAACCTTACATTTATTCGAGAAATCAATATAAACAAATTTATGGTCAGACACTAGTTTATCAAGTACTTAAATAAATAAAAAAATCAATTAGAGTACTTGAATAAAAAAGATATAAAGTATAAATATTTTATATATCTTTACTGTTCAGAAATTAAAAATAAAATAAAATCAATCTAAACTCATCTAAAAAAATTAACTGTGACATCATCATCCTAATAATAAAACTAATGAAAATATTTTATTCATTAGATTTTGTGAGTATAAGTATTCAAATTGAAAAAAAAAATGTCCATGTTTCTGGTATTAATGTCTCCATCCATTTATAGTCGAAGCAAAGAACGTCACCAGATTTTATTGTTTTTTCTTGCCTACAAGATAAGGTATATGAATATTCAGAGCTATTCGAGTCCATCTATTTTAATTAGATTTTTATTTTTCTTATATTAACATACCAACTTTTTTATTATTATATCAATTAAATACCTTTTTTTCTTATTTTTTTATGGTGTGATTTTGATCAAATGAAATTGAGTTCGGGTTTTCCTCTAGAATAAATAATTGTTTCAATAAATAAATAATTATCTCTTCATCAAGTTTTTGCCCCACCACTAAGATGGCTCACTACAATGACAAATTTGATCCATCTTTTGGTTTGATTTATTTTCTGTCATTCTCCTAATATCTTCATTTCTTGATAGGCTTTTATTGGATATGCCTCGGCTGGCCAAATAAAAATTAGATAAAATTTTATTTATTTTTTAATTATTTATATATATATATATATTTAATTTTTTAATATACTGATATCAAAAATATTTTTAAAAAATAAAAATTATATTATTTTAATATATTTTTAAATAAAAAATACTTTAAAGCTGAAAATATACTCCTTTTCCAAAGCTGAAAATATTCTTGAGAAAGAGTCACTATCCTTTTTTTAGAGTTTTAGCTCCAAATCTACCGTATTCGACAGAAAGATATATCAATGGGTTAGATTGTATATAAATTGAAAAACTAATTAATTTTTTTATCCAGATAACTTTAAGGATGCACCTCTTATATTAATATAATTAAAATTCCCTAAACTACTGTATTTCTCCAACAGCGAAAATATATGGTGGCAATCCTCCAATCTCAAGAGTACACGAATTAAGTATTTTTCCTCAGGATGGGTCCGACAGACGATCACCATCATGCATTTATAAGTTCGTGAGACCATTGCCATATGCGCTTTCGTCCCCGATAGCGTTGCTTTTCCTCGAGATGAGCCCGTGAGACCATTTCCATCATGCATTTATGAGTTCGTGAGACCATTTCCATCTGCACATTGGTCCCTGAGACCGTTGCCATCATGCATTTTTCCTCGAGGTGAGGCCGTGAGACCATTTCCAACCATCATCCGTTTTTTCCACGAGATGGGTAATTCGTCAGCTTGTTTAATTCTTGTTCCTTAATTAAGAAGGGATAATATACTTTAATTTAAACATATTAGTGTGGTTTAATAGAAATGATTTTTATAAACAAGTATGGGAATGATAATATTAAAAATATTATTGTTTCAGTAATTGAGAAACAAATTAAAAAAAAACTATAGTTTTAATAGCAAGCTAGAAATATCACTAGTTTTAACTATTCCTAATTTGTGACAATAATATAAGTAAAACTATAGACAACATGAAGAAGATAGAACAAACTAACTACCTACTAATTAATTCCATGAGGAGGAAGAGTGAGAGATTCTGAAAGGTTAATATTGTACTATTTTATCTTGTAAATCCCTTGAATTTATCCACATCAAATTTAAAATTTAGAGACATTAAATTTATGATTTATTTATAAATAAATTTTATTGTTAATATTCTTATTATTCCATAGTTACTTTATGTAAACCTTACATTTAATTATTCTGTAAATAAATTTATGTTCAGACACTAGTTTATCAAGTATTTAAATAGAAAAAAAAATTCAATTAGAGTACTTGAATGAAAAAAATATTAAATATAAGTATTTTACATATCTTTACTATTCATAAATTAAAAATAAAATAAAATCAATCCAAACTCGTCTAAAAGAATTTAACTATGACATCATCATTTAGATAATAAAACTAAAAAAGATATATATTTTATTTAACAGATTTCATGAAAATAAATATTTAAATTCAAATTGAAAAAATAATAATTTTTATCCATGTTTTTAGTATTGATATCTCCATCCATTTACAGCCGGAGAAAAGAACATCACTTGCTTTTATTATCTCTTCTTGCCTAGAAGATAAGGCATGTGAGCATTCAGATCGAGTACCACCCATTTTAGTATATATTTTTTTATAGATATTTTATTTATCAGATTTCATGAAAATAAATATTCAAATTGAAAAAAAAAACAATTTATGTCCATGTTTTTGGTATTGATATCTCCATCATAATAGCATCACCTATTTTTATTGATTTCTCTTACCTGGAAGATAAGGAATACGAATATTCAGAGCTGTTTGAGTGTCATCCATTTTAGTAGATTTTTATTTTTCTTATATTAGTATACCAAATTGTTTTTATTATATCAATTAAATAATTTTTTCTGGTTTTTTTTATGGTGTGACTTTGATCAAATGAAATTGAGTTTGGGTTTTCCTCCAGAATAAATAATTGTTTTGATAAATAAATAATTATCTCTCTATCAAGTTTTTGCCCCACCACTAAGATGGCTCACTGTAAAGACAAATTTAGTCTATTTTTTGGTTTTTAATTTCATGGCTTTGGTTTGATTTGATTTTTTTTTTGTCATTCTTCAAACATCTCCATTCCTTGTTAGATTTTTTTTAGATATGCCCTTGATTTTTTTATTTAAATTTTTTTTATATATTTTTTAATTTTTTGATATGATGATTTTAAAATATTTTTAAGATAAAAATTATTATTTTAATGTAATTTTAAATAAAAAAACTTTCAAAAATAATGCTAGCCAACTTTAAATACCATTAAGATGAGGTAACACTCCCTTTTTGATTCGGCTCGCCTACCGTTCAAATAGAATTTTCAAAAGAATTCAGCTTGCCAAATAGAATTTTCAAATCTAAATTGAAGCTTGTCGTTGTTAACTATTTCATTTTCACTATAATTAAAAAAAAAAAACAAATAGATCCAACTACAATGCCATTCCACAATTAATTTTTTATATTATAATTTAGTGTTATGTTAATCAGGCAACATTTAATCACCATGATATAAAATACAAAAATAGTGGGAACAGAAAAACATGTTTTTATGTATTTTTTATTTTAAAATTATAAATTTTGCTTTAATTTCACTCTAAGACTATTGTAAGAAAATATTTATTTTAGATTTATCTATATTTTTATAGTTCAAAAATTAAAAATAAAGTAGCTTATCTTTCATTATATATATATATATATATATATATATATATATATATATAAAAAGTAAATATTAAAACCTATTATATATATTATTAGTTCGGATGTGAATTATATTTCTAAGATGTTATTAAGAAATTCTCTATATACTACAACTAGCTTAAGAAGGTCCTCTTCATCGGACCACACAGTACCCAAAAAAAATTGAATTGAATGAAAGTAATTAACCGGAACTTATAATGCTTCTTCAAACGTTGACCCGGAGTCAAAGTCTTTTTGTAAGGAAAAAAAACATGAATAAAATGTTAATGCTATGAGCTTACTTTCCATGATGATGATGAATATAAAGGCTTGCAACTGTTTTTTTTATTTAATTGAAATTAGGTGTGGAAAATCATGCCTTTTAAATTTGATGGAAATTACATGTGAAAAATTATGCCTTTCGAGATAATTTAAACTGCAATAGTTATTATTCTTGTTGTTATTATCATATAAAAAGAAGAGGGTCGCTTAATTATTCTTTTTTCAATAAAAAACAGTTCACTTCCACAAATATTTATTAGCATGCTATTCATTTATTATTATTAATTATAAAATTTCATCAATCAATCATATTTATAGGATTTAAGGAATTGATCATGAACTATATATGATGACTCACTTGAAGTGATTTGTTTGAAATTGGTTTGAGGATTGAAAATCTATAGGATATAATTAATTAATAACTTGACTTCAATTTAAAAGGATTAATTAATGTACATCATAAAATCTCAACTAATATATATATAGGAACCGCATGGCCAAAAAAAAAAAAAAAGCAAGTATTTTCAATATGGGATCGAGCTCACCAAAGCCTACATGGTCATTGGTGAATTGTTTATATGGGATATAAATATATTGTAAACATTAATTATCCACATCCAAATGGTATATTTTGTACGTCCCTCCTTTTCAATTCAAATCTTGAATGATAACAGAAGAAATATGCCCACTTTGTGACAATAACAATGTGAAGTAAAACTACAGTCACAATAATAATGCGAGGTAAAACTATAGTCAAAGTGAAGAAAATAAAACAAACGTGTTTTTCCCACTCACGTGTGTTTTTTATAATTTTGATAAAAAAAATAATAAAAATAAACTCTTGTATCAAAATTAAATTAAAAAAATATTGAGGTATTTAAATTATATAATTTGTGTGATTTTTAAAATTTAAGAACCAAATGCATTCTTTACGAACTTATGGCATGACATTTATATTTGGTGTCTTTTTTATTTTAGTCTCTCTTCTTACACTTCTACCTTTTCATAAGAAATCAAAATTAACTAAAGTTTAATTAGAATTAAATTGTCAAAAACAAATAGAGAAAAGAAAGAAGAAAAAAAAATCAATGAGAGAAATATTTAGGGGGTGTTTGGAAGTCTTGTTATCATTAGTTTTCAAAGTGTTTTTTATTTGAAAATGTATTAAAATAATATTTTATTATTATTTTTAAAAAATTATTTTTGATATTAACTTATTAAAATGATGTAAAAACATAAAAAATAATTTAAAATAAAAAAAATTTAATTTAATTTAATTTTTTTTAAAATATTTTTAAAACATAAAACAAACAGGGTAATATCAAAATGAAAACAAATATGATGAAGAGGACATTGTCATCCTGTGCCATCCTGCTTCTTCTTTTTTTCCACGAGATGGGTCTGTTGGATGGTGCCATCATGCATTTTTTTCATAGGTTGGGTCCGAGAGAACATTTCCATGGGTCCGTTGGATGGTGCCATCATGTATTTTTTCATAAGTTGGGCCCGAGAGAACATTTTCATCATGCATTTTTTTCTAAAAGATATTCAGATTAAAAGTTTTATAAAAAGAAACAAAGAGATTATATATATTAAAGATAGATGTTAAATGAATCAATTGAGATATTATGAATTATGTATTAAAATAAAATAAAAAAGTTGTTTTTAAAATTATTTTTAATATCAATATATTATAACAATAAAAGAAATATAAAAAATTATTTTAAACAAAAAAATTATTTTTTTTAAAACACGGTTTTAAATTTATTTTCAAACCACCTTTGAATTTGTTAAAAAATAAAAAAAATAGTGTTCATACGAGAACTAAATTAAAATTTGTGTTCAGCAGGAAAAAAATACGGCATCAAATTAATCAGTAAAGATTCATATTGAACCTTGATAAAATTAAAATGGAAAATGTTGGTGCTATAAGAATGATCAACATTTATTTTTACTTAATGTTGAAGAGTTAGTAATATAACCGAACGTGGTAAAAGCACAAATATTTGGTCAGGAAGGAGGGCTTTAATTAATTTGAGTTGGAAAGAAATATTATTAGGATTTCGGCCAATTGAAAAATTAAGAAAAAAAACAAGAGAGAGAGGATGCGACTATGAAGTGGATTTTTTTTTAAAAAAAAAAAACCAAAAAAATGAAGCAAGTCATGAACACTTATGTGGCTGCTAAGTGTGTTTTTCATCAAGATATTTTTTAAAATTACTGAGATTTTTTTCAGATTTTTTTAATATTCTTTTTGCTTAAGAAAGTCATGAACATTGAATTACAAATATTTTTTGTCCATTAGGGGATGTGTCCGTTGCCATCATGCAGTTTTTTTCCACGGGGTGGGTCCGCAAAGTCCTCTATAAAAGCCTAAACCTCCTCGCTGCCATTTGCAACAATTAATATTGTAATAGTTGATATTAAGATGGGGCTGTTCCTTCAGGTGTTGACGGTGTTAGTGATAACGGTTTCGCTGCAAGGATGGCTGCCTCTTGGTTGCTTGGAGGAAGAGAGGATCGCTCTGTTGCACCTCAAAGATTCTCTTAACTATCCCAACGGCACATCCCTACCCTCCTGGAGAAAACACGACGCCCAGTGTTGTGAATGGGAAAGTATTGTCTGCAGCAGCAGAACAGGCCGAGTCACCGGACTCTATCTTTGGAGCGTAAGGAATCAGGAACTGGGAGATTGGTACTTAAATGTCTCCTTGTTCCTTCCTTTTCAACAACTCAACAGTCTCATCTTGATGGATAATCGTATAGCTGGTTGGGTTGAGAAGAAAGGTTTGCTCTCTTAAGTATTACAAATAAGGTGTTTTCTAATATAAATCATATTTAGTAATTCAACAGTATCATTTTGATTCTCCACAGTAATTCATCATCGAAGAAAATATAAATCATATTTAGTAATAAGGTGTTCTTTGATTCCTTACATTATTAATCCAACCACAACAAATATTATAATCATCACATTGTATCATTACTTTAACAATTACTCCTTTTACTTTCACTTTCACCGTATCAACCTCTTTACATGAAGTCACTCTAACAATTACAGGCCTCTTGATCATTCAATAATTAAATTACTCTAATAATATTTTTTTACTCTTTACATCAAGTCTTTAATTTTTTTTATATATATATAGGTGGTTATGGGTTACATAAATTGAGCAATTTGAAGATCCTTGCCTTGGAAGATAATAGCTTCAATAACAGTATTCTATCATTCGTGGAGGGGCTTCCGTCTCTTAAAACACTATATTTAGATTATAATAGACTGGAGGGGCTAATAGATTTGAAAGGTTAGTTTTTTTATATACTATTATTTTTATAAATATTAAATTCAATTAACACAATTACCTATTTTATTTAATTTAAAAAAAACACAATTTATGTTTTGTAGTGAATTAATTAATTTATTTTTTGATAAATATCAAGAATCCTTGAGCAGCTTGAAGCACTTGGGTTTGGGCGGCAACAATATTAGCAAATTGGTAGTCTCAAGAGGTAATTAGCAATGAATTCACATTACCTATTTGGCTGGTAGCATTATGAAGATAATATCTTTACAATATTAAATATACGTTTCTTCCCTAACTAACTTGCAGGTCCAAGTAGCTTGAATACTCTATATCTAGGAAATATCACAACCTATGGAAATATGTCCCAGTTACTGCAATCATTAGGAGCATTCCCAAACCTCACGACACTTTTTCTACACCACAATGATTTTACAGGAAGAAAATTAGGTGATGGTAAGTTATATATTTTACATATAGTGATGTTTATATATTTGGGATTAATTCAAAAATTCAATTTGCTATTTTTGAACAAACAGAGTTGCGAAATTTAAGCTCATTGAAAAGTTTGTATCTGGACCAATGTTCTCTAGATGAACACTCCCTTCAAAGCCTTGGAGCACTGTTTTTTCTAAAAAATCTGTCATTGTCTGCTCTCAGCAGCACTGTACCTTCTGGAGGTAAATTAACCCTTCTACTTTTTTTTTTTATGCCCGCTACAATTAGATATATTTATATAGAATTCATCTTTTATGTTGTAGCAACCCGTTAAATAAGTCTTGGAGAGACAATTAAATCTCAAGTTTAAAAATTAACTCATTTGAAATCTTTAGTATTCTAAAAGTCTACCATCCATTTAATATTAACAATATTTTAATTTAATTTTGGTCCTCTCTCAGCACCATTTCAGTGTAATGTAAACACAATGATAATATAAAAAAACAATAATTTTTTTAATGAAAAAGTAACTTCTTATATTGAGAGTGCTATTTTTAGGAGGAGAATAAATTAACAATGACATTTTTATTTTTTCCTTTTTATTAGACATATCAAAAATCCCTCTTTTAATTGGACTCTACAATTTCTACACTTCCCTTCCCATTTTTTAGTTTGTTTTAGCCATAATTCATTAGTAAGGAATTATTGTATATAATAACCTCTTAGGAGAGTTGAACAAAGAAATCATGGGAGATTTTATTTATATATACGTGGACTTTTTTTTTATCTTTTTATATGTGGATCAATCAAAATAATTTACACCAATAGATTGATATTATAAGATATTATTATTTTCAAAACCATAAAAAAAAACAACTTGAGTGCTTTAAATATCTTGACAATGATAGATTACAAAATATGAAATTATAAAATAAAGAATATGATTTTCTAAATTTACTATGACATATAAAAAGCAATCTAGAGAGAGACAACGGTCCAAGTCATATCAATCTGTAGAAAGAGAAAGAATTAAGGAAGAATGTTAATAACACTAATTAATGTTGTGAAGAAATTTATTTTCTCTAAAGAATATCAATTTAATGTAGATAAAGAATATATAACCCATTTTCCTTAGCTGATAAAATAATTAACTGACCGGAATTAAGACCATCTTGAATTCTACCAAAGAAACATCTTGTCAATAAAGCATTTTCTAAAAAAAAAATATATGGAATTAAGAATATCAGTTTTGATAGTTTCACTTATGATTTCCTTACATTTTTAAAAAATATGGCTTTTTCTAAAAAAACAATTATGAAAAAAATAGAAGTGTGATATAGGTTGATGAAATTATAATATTTTAAACTTGAACTTTTATTTTATTTGTATAGCCTTTCTTTTTTAATATTAATATGGAAAATTAAAAAAAAATAGTAACTAATTATGTGTCAATTAAATAAAAAAACTCGAGAAACATAAGAAAAAAAACATAAAAAATACACTACCCAACCAATAATTGACTAGAACCACGTGACGCCCACCACCAAAACTAGCAACTGATTAGCAATTTGCTTACTAGAGCAAATTGACTATTAAAAGAGAATTAAATTCCAAATTTAGAAATCAAATCATTTTACAAGCTGCTTCTTTTTAACTTTTTCATTTCCTTTATAATTTTAATTGTTTCTGTGTTAATATAATTTCTTGATTGTGGCAGGCTTCCTTCATCTCAGGAACTTGGAATTCTTAAATTTAAGTTCCAATATTCTCAATAATAACAGTATCTTACAAACCATCGGTAAGATTGATAACTCTTATTCTCTCTCTCTTTCTCTTTATGTTATATATTTTCTATTAGAAACTCAGAGTTTTAAATCTGTTTTCAAAATTATAATGTGATCAGGTTTATGTGACTTAAATAATCTCCAAGAGCTACATATGTATCACAATAATCTCAGTGGTTTCTTGCCTCCGTGTCTGGAAAATTTGACTTCCCTTCAACATCTAGATCTCTCTTCCAATCACTTGAAGATCCCTTTATCATTGAGCCCATTATACAACCTTTCAAAACTCAAGTATTTTGATGGATCAGGTAATGAAATATTCACAGAAGAAGATGATTATAATTTGTGCCCAAAGTTCCAGTTAGAGTCCCTCTATTTAAACAGTCATGGACAAGGTGCGAGAGCATTTTTCAAGTTCCTTTACCATCAAGTGAACCTACAATATATGGATCTTACAAACATCCAAATAAAGGGAGAGTTTCCAAATTGGTTGATTGAGAACAACACATATCTACAAGAACTTCATTTAGAAAACTGTTCTCTTTCGGGTCCATTCTACTTGCCAAAGAATTCTCATGTGAATTTGTCATTCCTAAGTATATCCATGAATCACTTCCAAGGCCAAATCCCTTCAGAAATCGGAGCTCGTTTGCCAAGGTTAGAAGTTTTGTTGATGTCTGATAATGGTTTCAATGGAAGCATTCCTTTCTCGTTGGGTAACATTAGTTCGCTGCAAGTGTTAGACCTATCCAACAACAGTTTGCAAGGGAAGATCCCTATATGGATATGGAATATGCCTTCTCTTGAATTCTTGGACTTATCAGGGAACAATTTCTTTGGTCGTTTACCACCTAGATTCAACGCTTCTTCAAAATTAAGACATGTTTATTTGTCTAGAAATAAGTTGCAAGGGCCGATCACAATGGCATTTTGTGACTCCTCTGAGATATTCGCATTAGATCTTTCCCATAATAATTTAACTGGTAGTATTCCAGAATGGATTGGTAGGCTATATAACTTGAGATTTCTACTTTTGAGTTATAACAATCTTGAAGGTCAAATCCCAATTCAATTATATAGCTTGGACCAATTAACATTGATTGATCTATCTCACAACCACCTTTCCGGTAACATCCTTTCTTGGATGATATCTACTCATCCTTTCCCACGACAATATAATTCCTATGATTATTTGTCCTCGTCACAACAATCTTTGGAGTTTACAACGAAGAATGTATCCCTTTCTTATAGAGGAAGCATTATCAAGTACTTAACAGGAATTGATTTCTCATGCAACAATTTCACAGGAGAGATTCCTCCTGAAATTGGAAACCTCAACAACATCAAGGCGTTGAACCTTTCGCACAACAGTTTGACTGGATCAATTCCACCAACATTTTCAAACTTAGAAGAAATAGAGAGCTTGGATCTTTCCTACAACAAATTGGATGGAGAACTCCCACCTCGACTTACTGAACTATTTTCTCTAGAAGTTTTTAGTGTGGCTCACAATAATTTGTCTGGTAAGACTCCTGCGAGAGTTGCACAGTTTGCCACGTTTGAGGAGAGTTGCTATAAGGACAACCCTTTTCTTTGTGGAGAACCGCTGCCCAAAATATGTGGTTCGGCTATGCCACCATCACCAACGCCAACTTCAACGAACAATGAAGATAATGATGGCTTCATGGATATGGAGGTTTTCTATGTGACCTTTTGGGTTGTATACATCATGGTGCTGCTGGTGATAGTTGCAGTTCTATACATAAATCCATATTGGCGACGAGCTTGGTTTCACTTTATTAAGGTGAGCATAAACAATTGCTATTATTTTCTAGTGGACAATCTTCCCATTTTATACAAGTTTGGGTTTTCATAGCCTTGATGGTACCAAGACTTAGTGCATCGTTGTATATTCTAGCTTTAAGATTTAAACAAGTTTAAATGCATGCTCATGTTGTATTAATTTATACAGTTTCATTCGATTTCAAGGGTTTTTATACAGCGGGGGCTTTTCAATTCCATGAGTTTTTACCTCCCTTGTATATTGCATTATTACTTGATCGATTTTTACGGATGATCAATTTAAATTTACAACACAAATATCCAAAAACATTTATTATTAAAGGGAATACATTCCAACACAAATATCAATTCAAATTTATTTCACTGATAGTATATAAGCTTGTGAGCACTTAGATAATTTGCTCGATCTACAACTTCAGTAACTGAGAGTATTGAGCTGTGTTAGATTGAGTTTCCCAGCTAATATCAAAGGGTAATGTCGAGAACGAATCCCTTCAGGGCCGACCCTTGCCCATATGGCACTCCCCACTTGAAATGGATGACCACCCGGTACTGAGCAAATTAATGAATCAAAGCAGTCTCGAGATTCCACATAACAATTCATCTCCATTTCTGAATACTCTAATCTCAAACGTCCAGCATATGCTGCAATGCTTGATTAAAGTCATTTGATTACGCTTAGACTAGGTATCGGATGTTCCAAAAGTGATGTACAGAAAACTAGAAAACCTTGTATTTGATATCATTAGCTTTCACCTGGAGGTAAAAAGAAAAAAAATTAAACTTTCTCAAAAAAAAAACTAGAAAATCAGAATTACAAGAATAATAGATCCAATGAGACATGAACAAATGCTTCTCCGTTACCAAAAAACGAACTCAATATCACCAGAAACGGTAAACAAAGTGTTGTAACCCATTTTGGGTCCCACAAATAAAATAAATAATAATAATAATAATAAATAAATAAATAAATAAAAAAGAACAGAACAGTGTCGTTTTGAGACACTGTTCCTCTCTCTCTCCCCGCTGCAAAAACCCAAAACCCCATGACTAGAAAACAGCGCAGGAGTGCCCTGCAAAGCCACGCCCGTTGGAGACCTCACCCGGTGTCCCCTGCTCCCCATGCGCAACAGCAGGGATTTGCCCTATAAATACTGCTCTTAACACCATTGAAGAAAGGGGGAGAGGAGGGAGTTTGAACGAAAGAAAAGGGGTTTTTTTTTTTGAAACGAAAGAAAGGAGGGGAAAAGTTTTTGAACGGGAGGAAGTTTTGGATGAGGGGAGAAAAAAGAGAGGCAGAAATAAAGAAACAAAAAACAGAAAGAAAGAAAAAGGGGGGAAGTTTTTGAACGAGGGGAGGATTTTGAGTGTAGAGAAGAGAGAAACCGAGAGAGGGGAACAGAAGAAAAAAAGAGAAGAGGAAGATTTGTTTGAGAGACAGAGGAGAGAAAGCCAAAACGGAAGAGAGGAGAGAAAAACAGAGACTGGGGTCTCCGCACGGAGAAGAAGAACCGTGCCTCACCCCCTGAAGCCACCGCAGAGAAGAGCCACCGTCACACTGCCATCATCATCACCGCCAGCTGAGACTGTCCTCCCAGTCGGCAACAACACCGTGAGAAACAGAAGAAGGAAACAGAAACAGAGGAGAACAGAGCTGAAGAAAAAAAAACACAGAGAAGAAAAGGAAGAAAGGGCGACCACCGTCCAAGCCACTCCCCAGGCCGCCGCCACCAGCACGTCCACGAAGCCGCTGCAGAGAGAGGGAAGAACATTTCTGACAGAAGGAAACACCAGAGATCAAAAGGAGAAGAAGCAAACGGGGAAGCAATATATAGAAGGGTAAACTCATTCCACAAATCCACATGCTTTCTAACACTAGTGTATGTCCACAAATCCATAATAAAATAATTTAATAATTTACCAACAAGTGCCACTTCCGTTCTATGGGCCTGTTACACAGCTCCGTTGCCAGTTTTGGAGAATTTTCAAATCCAATTTGATTTCATTCTTATTATAATTTATTTTATGATATAAATGAATCTGCTAAGTGGAAGAACAACAGCTCCGTTATATGGGTCTGTTACACAGCTCCGTTCTATGCATTGCAAGAAAGAATACAGTTTTTTTTTTCTCTTTCATTCTACGTTTTTGGTTTTAAAAAATATTAAACTTTCTTATAAAAGCATGATATAAAGAATATTATTTTGAATTTCAAGTATGATAAAATTATATGAATTTTTCAAGGATTATTTTTTAGAAGGTACTATGATAGGTGAGTGTGTGTTGCTGGTAGTTAAGAGTTAATTGTCATATTGTGAACCATGTACAACGTGGTCAACTTGGTGGATTAATGAGGTAGTGCATGATAATATAATTGAAATTATATTTTTTAAAAAAACTTTATTTAAAATTAATTTTTTTATGTTTTCAAATTGTTTTTGATATGCTAATAAAAAATAAATTTTAAAAAACTATTATTTTAATATATTTTCAAGTAAAAAATACTTTAAATTATAATCATTATCGTATTTTCAAAGACTTTAATCATATAGGTTATGATGCAACGTTGGTTGGTCTTAGGAAGAAAAAACAATTAATCTTGATTGACAACTAAACTGATTAGAAGGGGTCCTGCTGAAGAAAAGTTAACAAGAAAAAACCCAAAGACATTGCAAAAGGATCCAAATGAGAATTATCTGAGATGTATGGACTAAAATGATTCTTTTCAAAAAGTTGAGGATCGGATAACCCCTGAGAAGCTAATTTGAGACGTCGCCGATTTTCTAATGGCCATGGCAGTGCTTACTTTCATCGTTTTTTTTTTTTTGTTGAAGTCGAGAATAGATAAATTTAAAAAAGAGAAAGCATGAACAGTGTGAGCAGAGCTTTAGCTTTAGCTACATAGATTGTAGCCAGGGCATCAGCCTAATTACAATAAATAAATACAAGAAAACCTAGAACCCTACTATTTGGCCAAGCAAAAACAAACCCACACTAAATCAGAAATTAAGCAGACCATGCCGAAATACATTCATGATTCCTGTATAGATCAGCACCAGTATACCAAAAGGAAGAGTTGAGATTCCTGATCCGTCCTGCAGCAAAGTAAAACAAAAGCCATAGGATATCTTCCCATATTGGCTTTTGATCCTCGAATATCAAGTTGTTCCTAGCATTCCATATAGTCCAGATAATGCTAAACATAAAGCCCCCCCAAACAGATCTTTCAAACTTACAGTGGTTGCCCTGCAAAAGACCCAGCCATTGACATTGAAGGTCGTCAAGGCCATACGGCATTACCCAGCTCAAACCTCTCCAAGCTACAATTTTGTTCCATAGTTTCCAAACCACTTGGCAATGCAAGAGGATGTGGGATACAGTTTCTGAATGCTGCTCACAAAAAGGACACCTGTCCTCCTGAGGGCTTAGAACGTGCCTCTTCACCAGGAAGGCTCTTGTGCAAAGGCCTTCATTTAAGGCCAGCCATAAAGTCATTTCTGTTTTTGGAGGGCAAATGGATTTCCATACATTTGTGACATAAGTTGTAGAACCAGCATACCTGATTCTTTCAAGGGCAAGCATACAAGAGTTGACAGTATAGTCTCCGTCTTTCCCCCACTCCCAAATCAACCTGTCTTCTTTCAATCGATGAATAACTGCAAGATTAAGATCAGACATTAATCTTTGAACCATCAGGGTCTCACTAGCTTTGAGGGGCTTTCTCCATTTCAGATTCCAATACCAAGTATCCTCTAACCAGTATCCCATCTGACTAACAAACCCTGATTTTGAGGAGGACAGGTGGAAGAGGGCCGGATAAGAATTAGCTAAGCCAAAGCCAGTCAACCAAGTATCTAACCAAAATTTAACATGATTACCATTACCCATTTTAAGTTTACAAGCAGCTCGAATAAGAGAGCTATCAAGATCCAAGCTGGTAATAGTAGAGCTGATTCCTCGCCAAATCCCTGAAAGTTTTTTCTTGAACGTGGGCATCCCATTTATAAACTGAGGTCTGTATTTTGCTTTAATAAAATCTGTCCAGCTAGCTTTATCATTGCTTCCCAATTTCCAAATCCACTTGAAGAGGAGAGTTTTGTTCTTTGCTGATATATTCCCAACTCCTAGACCGCCCCTTTCCTTTTCTTTTGCCCACTATATCCCAAGCAAGCCGATGAATTTTCCTATTATCAACACTCCCACCCCTTAAAAACCGAGCCTGCATGGTTGTGATCTTGTGTGCCACTGTCTTTGGAATGCAGAAGATGGACATGTAATAGAGAGGAATGGCAGAGATTACACTTTTAATCAAAATTGTTCTCCCAGCCAGTGATAATAACCTCCCCTTCCAAGAGTTGAGTCGTCCTCTAATCTGAGAGAGAACAGGTTTCCATGTGGAAATCCGTTTGGGATTAGCACCTAGAGGAAGCCCCAAGTATTTTATAGGGAGAGTATCACATCTACACCTGAGAACACCAGCAATCCCTTCAGCATATATCCCATCCACCCCCACACCCACCAAACTACTCTTATGGAAGTTAACATTAAGCCCTGAGCATAAACTGAACCAACGTAACATTCTCTTGGTATTTAGCAGACATTGAAGATCATTCGGAAGGAAGAGAAGAGTGTCATCTGCAAATTGCAGATGATGAATATATGTTGTTCCTGCAGATTCCACACCATACAAAACATCCATTTTCAGGCTCCTGCTGATGAGAACTGATATGCCTTCAGCTGCCAAACAAAAGAGAAAAGGGGAGAGGGGATCCCCCTGCTGCAGACCACAAGATGCTGTAAACTCAGAAGTAGGTGAACCATTGATTAAAACAGATAGTCTTGCAGACGAGACACATGCCATAAGTAAAATTATATATTTAACATAAACACACTAAAATTATTAAAAAGAATTACTACAAAAATCATAAAAAAAATCTAAAACTATAAATCGTCAAATAGAAATGGGGTGGATATGGAATGCAAAATGGAGTTAAGAAACCCAAAAGTTAACAAATGAAACAAAATGTTCAAAAGACGGAGCAATTTCTTACTTGCAGGCAGCATTCTATAAACAGCGAAAGAGAGGCTGTCTTTCACTCCGCATATCTTTAAACACACGACAGCAGAGAAAGTTCTTTCCTTACTCAAGCAGCACCTTGTCAACTTTCTGGGTAGAACAACATCCTGAGGCACAGCTTGAATTTTGAGCCCCACTTGGCACCTTCTCAACTTTCGGGCTGGAGCAACACCCTGACTGAGGTGCATATTGAATTTTGAGCTCCAATTGGCACCTTCTCAACTTTAGGGATAGAGCAACAGACACGTCTCTCTATAGCACCATACAGCTGTTATAACAAACCATGCATAATCTGTTTTCTAGCGTTATATTTCCGTGTATATAGGCTAGAGGCTAGGCAACTCCGTTAGTAATTCCTTCTGTTGTGTAAATCTGATTCATTCATTCAACATGAGAAATAGAATCGTTTCCTATCATCTCAGCTCAAACTCCATTAAAACTCATAGCACATTGATTAGCATCAATGTTGCAGCTCAAACTCCATTAAAACTTACCTCCACCAACTATTTAGCCTGGAAACTTCGATTCCAGACACTACCAGAAATTCGCTTAATACCAACAGCATTACCGACGGAATAATTCTGTCGGTAATTTGTTGTCATAATTACCGGTGGAATATTTTCTATCTATAATTTAGTTGTTATATACCGATGGAATAATTCGGTCGGTATATACCGACGGAATTACAAACGGAATATTCAGAATTAAAAAAATAGGTTGTTCGCTGACGTGGAAGTTTTTGCGAGCGATTTTATCGACGGACTCACCAAGGGATTCAAATCGGGAGATCTGTACAGTGACATGACCGATTCACCGTCAGACTTACCGACGGAATCACCAAGGGATTCAAACCGGGATCTTCGTAAAGTGAAGTGGCCGATTCACCGTCCAAATTGCTGACGAAAGCGCCGACAGAAGTAGTCCGTTGGTGATTCCATCGGTAAAAGTTAATATATGACCATTCTGCCGACCCTCTCCTCCCCTATTTCTCCATATTCTTCCCCATCCGAACTCTCCCCTCCCAAACTACAAACAACCACCCCCCCCCCCCCCTAAAAAAAAAAATATCCCTCTTCTCAGCACAAGTCATATTTCTTTAAGTTTTGTGGTCATAGCATCCGTGTTCTGATTTATCGACGGATTTTATTATTTTTTGTAAGTAATTCTATCTTTTTTAATTTTAACATTTAAATGTCAATTTTATTGTTTTTTTTAGTATATGTACATGTTTTATTGTTATTTCTCAAACAAACTTGTAGTATATGAATGTATAATTTTATACTTGTTATAGTTTGTTTTAGATTTTGTTAAATTTTATTTGTTTGTAAATTGTTGAAACTTTATTGAATTACCGAATTATATGTTTTGCTGTGAAATAATTAATAGCTTGTTTAATGGGTCCGTTTTAATTTTTATCAATACTTTTGCAGAGTTATAATTTCCGTAAATTTATATGTATAAATTTGTATGGACGTTGATAATTGATAATGAATATTTAATATTTATGAGAAGTTGTAATTAGTTTGTTGGATAATCTCCAGGTAAACTAATATTTTTGTAAATTTATTTACCTAATATAATTAATTAATAAATGTTGTCATCATAATTTTATAGAGGTTCAGAATGAAACATGGGAACTATTACCTTCCAATCCCAGTCAAAATGTTGTGGGTTGTAAATGGATTTTCCGCACTAAATGAAATTCAGATAGCTATATTGACAGGTACAAGTCTTGTAATAAACTTAAGATAGGGAGATTTACGGTTCTTCCACCAACAAATTGAAGTGTTCATTTATATGTAGTATCAATAGATGCCCTATTCATTAATCAGAAAGATGCCATATTTGGAACTATATTAGAAGCAAATTTTATGTACAATCATCAAGATCGAATCCATGGAAAATCTCCCGTGTATTGTTCCCATGGAAGACGCGTCGCCACTGTTCCCGTGTACTGTTCCAAAAGCCTTAGGATGTTTTAGGGGCTGTTTTGTAATTTTAAATTGTTTGATGTAATTTTTCTGTTTAGTATTGAATTTTTATTATTTGTAGTGTGGATGTAACAAAAAAAAAGAAAAAAAAAACAAAAAAAAAAAAACAAAAAATATAGTGAAAGTGTCTCTGTGTGTTTGTAAGTTTTTTTATTGATGTTTTTATTCATGATAAAATTGTAAAGAATAATGAAGAATTTAATATTTTGATTTGCTCACGGTCTAGAATTATTAACTTATACGTAAGTTGTATTTTTAATATCCGATGAAAAAAAACAATTATTAAAACTTCTTTAACATGTCAAAGCACGAAGCAGCTTACCTCAGGTAGGGTGCGTTAGGGGTTTTAATACCTTCCTTAACCACAACCAGTCCCTTAGCCGCGAATCTCTGATAAGACCAGTACATCCAGTTTCCTAGAAGCCCGCAATCAATTACTAGGTGGTGACTCCAACGAATCAAATCAAAGCAAGCATAACGACAATGAAAAAATCGTCAGCCGACACCACGCGGATTTTGACGTGCGACAACCTTCTTGAGACTAAAATTGTTGGCAAGAGTTAGGGGTCATTTGTAACTCACTCCCGTTCTATGGGTCTGTTACACATCATGCATTGCCAAGTTTTGGAGAATTTTTAAATCCAATTTTATTTCATTCTTGTTATAATTTATTTTATGATATAAATGAATCTCATAAGTGGAAGAACAACCCGTTCTATGGGTTATGCTTATCTAGAAACCACCGGTGATGTTGATGTGATTCCTTTATTTTATCTAGAAACCAATTGCTCAGATTTTGGTAAATTCTTAGTTTGCTCCTTCAAATTTCTCAGCTTCGTCTTGAAATTTTAGTTTGTAACAATCGCCTTCTATAATCTTCATTGTTAAAATCAATTTTTTTCTAATATAAAAAAAAAATTAAACGATAATAACCTGAGTTGTTTATGGAATTTTTTTCTGGACAAAACTCCCTTAAAGCCTTTGAGCACCACCTTCTCTAAAATATCTATCTTTGCCATAACTCACGGAATCTGTATCTTCTTAAAGTGAATTAACAAATTTCAACTCAACTCTGTATCTGCTCTAGATTTGTCTGTGACTGTGCCCCATAAATAATTCCTCTTCTTCTTTGGGCCTTGATGTTCTCACAACCATTAAGATGGTTCTATACCAAATAAATAGAGACAAATTTGGGAAATGCTTTGGTTTGATTTATTTTCTTCTATTCTCCGAAAATATCTTCGTTCCTTGATAGAATTTTCGTGGAAATGATGAGCTACCAGTCTACCACTGCCTTTTGACTTTTGATGGCCTACCAAATAAATAAAGAATTCATCTTGATAGAGTTTTCTTGGAAATGATGAGAATATTTTAGAATTTTCTGGGTTGACGCCAGCAGTCAACGACCCTCCTTTTCAATTGAAATCTTGAAGGATAACAGAAGAAGTATATATCACTTTGTGACAATAATAAGTATAGACAAAGTGAAGAAAATAGAACAAACGTGTTTTTCCCACTCTCCAACCCGCTAATTAATCACATAAGGAGGAAGAGTGGAAGCTTCTCTATTTCTTGAAAGGCTAATATTTCACGAATTGTTTTTTTTTTTGGAATGTCTTCACAGAAATACAGGTTTGTTCCATAGAAAATGATCTTTTGTAATCTATTTTTTAAAATATTTTATAATTAGTAAAGTTAGTTAATGAAAAATATTTTCTGGTAAAAGAAAAATTTGTCTTGATTTTCATGAAAATATATTTTTTTTTAACGGAAAAAACATTCTAAAAGTTGTGAAAAATTCAAAAATATTTTTATTAGATGATTATATCAATTTTTATCCTTAAACTTTTGATTACTAACATGTTTTTTAATAGAAAAAAAATAAATGTTAAAAATATAACATGGTCTACTTGACATATCCAAATACAACATGTAGGATGGTTAAAAATATAGTTTGATTAAAAAAGAAAAAAAACCAAGATAATATCTTTTTTTAAAAAAATTAAGACTGAAACATATTAGATCGACCCTAATCAACTCGAGTAAACCTGTCAAATCTGAGATCTGAACTATGAGACCGAGATAACTCCATAGAAAACAAATCAAAATAAATTATAAGCTTAATTCCTAACCAACCAAATATTAAAAGATAAGATTGAAATAAAAGATCAATAAAAAAACAAATAACAAATAACTCAAATTAACCCAAGTTAACATATCAAACCCACAACCCAAGTCATGCAACTAGAATAACTACATATAAAGCAAATCAAAATAAATTATAAAATATAATTCTCAATCAACCAAACATTGAATGATGAAAATGAAAAAAAAAAACTCAATTCGAAAGTTCATAAAATACCTAACTCGGGTTAACTTGATTTAACTCGTCAAACTTGTAACACAGGTAATAAGACTACAATAATCTCATAGAAATCAAACAAAAAAAAATTATGAAGCATATTTCCAAATCAACTATATATTGAAGGATAAGATTGAAAAAAAAACATAAGTTAAGCCGTCAAATCCACGATTTGAATAATGAGATTAGGATAAGCAAACTTATTATTAAAAAATAAAATTGAAAAAAAACATACATAACATATATGGTTTAACAATATTAATCAACTCTTAAAACATTTCATATATATATATATATATATATATATATATATATATATATATATATATATATATATATTAAGAACTATTATATCAATTTATGAATGTGTCAATCTGAATGCGAATTATATTTGTAAAATGTTGTAAAAACATTATATATGACATTAATGTTTTGTTCATCGAAACCAAAGTTACTAAACATGGTTAGGCCTAGGCCTAGTACTTGAATCATGATTTTTAAGTAAATTAGTTTATATTGACCAGTGTCAAATATAAGATTATGTGATTTCAAGATTTTTTTTAAAAAAATTACTTAGTTAACAAAATAAAACTAGGTTTTGATTAGATTAAGTAGAATATGAATTAACTGGTCAACTCTCATTTAATTTTTTCTAAACCTCGACCAAATTAATTCATGCCGAACCAAATTTAATAAGGCTGATTCCTTCTTGGAAAGTTGACCCCACGTCAAAGTTGTTTCTCTTAAATAAATAAAAGACATGAATAAAGGATAATGCTATGAGCTTTCTTTCCATTTTCAAGACAATGATGGATATAGAAAACTGGCTACTTTCTTTATAGAAATTATGTGTGGAAAATCATGCCTTTCGAATTTAATGGAAATTACGTGTGGCAGAGCTAAAAGTGCTCCTTAAACATTTGTGATTCGACAGTTAGTAGTGATCATTATTTCTTAAATAATTAAATGAACTCCACACACACACACTATATATATATATGCGTGTGTGTGTGTGTGTGTGGAGTTATAATATTAATATTTTAAGAAGTAGTATTTTTAAATTTGCTAATTCCAAAAGGGACATTTTATTTTATGATTTATGGGAAATTAATAAATTCTCACTGATTATTAAAATTCTACGTGAAAAGTATGAGGAGGTGCTAAAATGTTGTATATTAAAATTATTAGGTTATAAGGGAAGTGTCCTGTAAACAAGCACAAGCCTAATTAAGACAACAAGAATCAAGCACATGATTAAAGGTCATATGATCCTTAGGCTGAAATTATAACAGTAAAATCACATCTCCTTCAAATGTGTTGTAAAACTTAATTTTAGACTTAATTTTAGCTTTCCTTCCTAGAATAGTACTCTGCATTAAGAACAAATTCATTTTAGAAAACTTATCTGTGTATTCTCTGAAGATTCATCGACTTATCCGTGCATTCTCTGAAAATTCATCATAGGATTAATGAACATCATAAAATTTCAACTAATATATATATATATATATATATATATATATAGGAACCATAAAATATTTTAGCTAACCAATGCCGACTTGGTCATCTTCATCTGAACCATACAGTACCAAAAAAAATTAAAAGAAAAAATGAATTGCTTGAGAGTAATTGCTTGAAGGAACTCGTATTCATTCTCAAGACGTTGACCGAAGTCAAAGTCTTTTAAAAAAAAAACATGAAGAAAATGTTAATGTTATGAGCTCACTTTCCATGATGATGATGAATATAAAGACTTGCAACTGTTTTGTTTTTTATTGAAATTACGTGTGGAAAATCATGCCTTTTGAATTTGATGGAAATTACATGTGAAAAATCATGCCTTTCGAGATAATTTAAACTACGGTAGTTATTATATTATTCTATAAAAAGAAGAGGATCGCTTAATTATTCTTTTTTCAATCAAAAACGGTTCACTTCCACAAATATTTATTAGCATGCTACTCATTTATTATTATTAATTATAAAATTTGATCAATCAATCTTATTTACAGGATTTAAGGAATTGATCATGAACTATGATGAATCACTTGAAGTGATTTGTTTGAAATTGGTTAATTTGAGGATTGAAATTTATATATAGGATATAATTAATCAATAACTTGACTTTAATTTAAAAGGATTAATGTACATCATAAAATTTCAACTAATATATAATTACGTCCCTCATTTTTCAATTCAAATCTTGAAAGATAACAGAAGAAATATATATGCCCACTTTGTGACAATAATAATGTCAGGGAAGACTATAGTCAAAGTAAAGAAAATAGAACAAACGCGTTTTTCCCACTCACACACGCGCGCGACATTTTTCATAAGAATGTCATGTTCATCAAAACTAAAGTGTTATTAAATTAATGTCATGTTCATCAAAACTAAAGAAAATAGAACAATCTATGGTTAGACTTGAGTAATCAGGGTTAAATAGGTAATAAATTGTGCAGGTTAGTTCATCTTGACTGTTGTTAATTTAAAATTGTGTCATTTTAAGATATTGTTTTTTCTTTTAAAGTTAAAATTGCATAGTTAAAAAAGTAAAACCATATTTTGATTAAATTAAACTATTTACGGGTTAACTAATCTGATCATTCAAGTTTAACAGGTAAACTCTCACTTAGTTTTTATCTAAACTCGGGTTAAACTAGATCTTACATCAACCTTTCAGCCCAATCAAATTTAATAAGGCTGATGTTAGTTTTTAATGAAAAAACATAAATAAAAGGTTAACGCTGGGAAGCTCATTAATTTCCATGACAATGATGGATATAGAAGACTTGCTAAAAATTTGTATATTAAAATTATCATTTTCCATATAAACCACCAATAATCTCAATACTTGAAAACTAATATAAAGACATTAAATCATCATTGAAAAAAAAAACTAATTCTTTCAACTTTATTTTAATCTTCTTATTTCATGGGTGCACAAAATAAATGTTTTATATCAAAACAAAAAAAAAATGATATTAATATACGAAAACAATTTGAAAATATAAAAAATCATTTTAAACAAATAAAATAAAATTTTAATAAAAAAACAAGTTAAACCACTTTGCTAAAAACACCCTGTATAAAATTACTTTATAAATCTAGAAGATATAAATGGAGAAGTGCTGCGTACGTGGACAGCAGTTGGTTTTTTGCCCTTCCAAACGCCCTCGATCATCGATTCTAATTGAAAGGGTTATAATGCTAGTGATTTTGATGTGATTCCATTATTTTTATCTTCTTAATTTCTTGGCTTCTGAAACGACTTGTTATATTTTTAGTTTGCTTCTTGAGATTTCTTAATTTCATCTTCAGAGTTTAGTTTATATAAAATATTTCATTCTCATCCAAAAAAATATTAAAAAGTAGTAAAGAAAAGCCAAGTTAATAAAAATAAAAACATAAAATATGACAAAATTTGAGATAATTAATTTTTTTCTAGAAATACTAAAATTCTATCCACTTAAATTCTCATTCATCAACAATAACGTATATTCAAAGAAGAGATCACTGGTGTAGAAAAAATAAAATAAAAATATTAATCGTGTTTTTTTAAGGTAAAAAACAATAATTATTTTATTTTTTAATGGATAGACTTTTCCTCCATATACCCCGTGTCGCACGTGTCGACGTCGCGGCGATCGTCCACCCTCAAATGTATGGATATATATCTAGTAAATGTGGGGAGACAAGGAATTCTTTGTCTCTTAGCGGTGAAAATGGTGTGGGAGTCGCCACCTAGTATTTTGGTCACTAGGAACCCTAACTGGTCTCAGAGATTGGGTACGGAGACTGGTTGCGTAAAGGGAAGGTATTAGCACCCCAAATACGCCCTACCTAAGGTAAGCTGCATTGTTTTATTGTCTGATAAAAAAATCTAAAGTCTTCTCATGTTGGTCGTCTAGGGTTCAAGAAAAGCCCTCCTTAGTAAGGAGGTTCTTATCTTATGGGGGAAAAATCTAACCGGCCCTAATGTCTATAAAGAACTACATTTTTAAAATCAGGAATACATTTTACGTATGAATTCGTAATCCCAGACATTAAAACTAAACAAAAATATTTTTGATTTTTTTTTTTGAAATATTGGCCCAGTTCTCATTACTTTAATAAACTGGTTATTAAAGCCGAAATGCATGCTAAAATATAATATATAATTTTTTGAAGTTTTCTATTTTTGTATAAAATACAATATGATTTCTTTTTTTTTCTTTTTAGCTTTGAGAGACTTAGCCGTATGCATGAAAATAAAAGTTTTTATTTTTATTTTATTTTTGAAAACCGGGTATTTTAAATACCGGATTTGTATTTTTATGATATAAAAATACAAACCAATCTTAGTCTAAATGACGCAGAAGGAAAATCACAAATTAAATTAAAAAATATATGGATATATATAAAAAAAAAAGGAAAAAACACACAAAAAAGAAATAATAAAAAAAACAAAAGGGACTGGGCTGGGCCTGTATTGGCCCAGCCGCAAGGCTGGACTCAGCCCAGCCGCGCGGGCTGGGCTGATGTTCCAGCCTTTAGTTAATAGGGCTGGACTCAGCCCAGCCGCGCGGGCTGGGCTGATGTTCCAGCCTTTAGAAAAAGGGCTGGACTCAGCCCAGCCGCGCGGGCTGGGCTGATGTTCCAGCCCACCGGAGAAGGGAAGGAACCCCTGGCTGGTTACTGTGCGTGAGCACAGTAACCAGCTAATTATTTCCTTATAGCATGCAGAGTCGGCTAGGGGAGAAGAAGAATAATTACCTGAGACGGTGATCTCGGGTGGTTGAGCTGGCGATGACGGTGGCTGTTCTCGGTGGCGCTACGGTGGCGATGACGGTGAGACCCAGTGACAGCAGCGGCGCTTCTTCTCCACTGTGCAGAGACACCAGTCGGCGTTTCCTTCCCGCTGGTTTATCCCTTCTGTTCTTTTTCTCTCTTCTCCCCGTCTGTCTCTCTCAATTTCCCAGCCGATATTCCCCTTTTTTTTGTGTTTCTCAGTTTCGGTCGTTTCTCTCTCTACCCCGTCGGTTTCTCTCTCTCGGTTTCCCCTTTTTTTCTGCCGTCTTCTCTCTTTTCTCTCCCTTTTTCCTCCTCCTTCTTCTCTCCCATTTTTTGAAAACCGGACGGTATTTATAGGGGCAGGCGGAGCTGGAACGACCCTGCCCCTTCCCATCGCTGCGCATGGGGTGGGAAGCCGCCGCTCTACCTTGTCACAGCACCGGCTGAGACGTCCAATGGGGACGTCGCTTGCAGGACACGGCCTCTCTGTCTTCTCATCATGAGGAGCTGCAGGTGGCGTCCTGTTTTGGCTTTAAAGCACGTGGGAGGAAGAGACAAGGGGAAGAAAACAAAACTTCTCTTCCCCTGCTGCACGTCCAGGGGAAGAAGAAGAAGAACAGTGCCGCCTCAAAACGGCACCGTTTCATCTTCTTTTTCTTTTTTTTTTTTTAACGCATGAAACGGCGTCGTTTTCCCCAAACGCGCCGTTTCATTTAAATGAAAATTGGCGCCAAAGTGCCAGATTTCACGTCAGTCCTTCCTTTTGCGCGCGTTTTGCTTTTGGTCCTTGGTCTCGGATTTCTTCAATTAAGTCCCTAATTGGCCATCAAACTTCAATATTTATGCAATTAAGCCCCTGATTTGACCAAATTAACTTTCAAAAATTATAGTTTGACTCCAAAACCGTAATTTCTTCCAATTAAAGCCTAAATTGACTTAAAAATCAATTTTTCTTGCAATTAAACCCTCAATAAATTTAATTAAACCTTCAATAAATTCAATTGAGTCCACCAACATCAAATCTTGGACTTTTCTTCCTCAAAATTGAATTTTCTTTGTCAACAAGGCTATCATCGGTCAATAAAATACTGCCAAATTATAATTTTTTTGTATTTTTGAACCTCCTCAACCAAATTTTGACCGTTTTTTGGGCGCTCTAGTATCCTCTTTTTACAGATATATTTTTTTGATATATTATTTTTTCATTTTTTTTATTTTCTCTTTTCTTGTGCGGGGACCCAAAAATGGGTTACAACAGATGCCCCCTCTTTACAATACTTACGGAGCAAAGACTTTGCAAAGTAAGTTTTGTAAAGATAAACAAAAGTTAACTTCCAAAATTGATCTTCTCACAACTTAGTTGACCTGAAACTCCATCTTTACAGCAATCCTCTTCAACCAAAGCCAAAGTCTACTTGGTGGGGCTAAACTGAGATCCCTTTGTCGATCCCCTCTAACCAGAACCAAAATCTGTGTATGGTTAAGCTAAACTGAGATCCCTTCGCCGATCCCCTTTAACCAGAACCAAAATCTGTATGTGGTTAGGCTGAACTGAGATCCCTTCGCCGATTCCCCTTCAACCAGAACCAAAATCCTTTGCAGTTAGGCTAAACTGAGGTCCCTTCGCCGATCCCCTTTAACCAAAACCAAAGTCTCTTCGTGGCTAGGTGAAACTGAGATCCCTTCGCCGATCCCCTTTAACCAGAGCCAAAATCTTTGCGGTTGGGCTGAACTGAGATCCCTTCGCCGATCCCCTTCAACCAGAACCAAAATCCTTTGCAGTTAGGCTAAACTGAGATCCCTTCGCCGATCCCCTTTAACCAGAACCAAAGTCTATGTGTGGTTAAGCTAAATTGAGATCCCTTCGCCGATCCCCTTTAACTAGAACCAAAATCTGTGTGGTTAAGCTGAACTGAGATCCCTTCGCCGATCCCCTTCAACCAGAACCATAATCCTTTGCAGTTAGGTTAAACTGAGATCCCTGCGCCGATCCCCTTTAACCATAACCAAGGTCTGTGTGTGGTTAAGCTAAACAGAGATTCCTTCGCCGATCCCCTTTAACCAGAACCAAAATCTGTGTGGTTAAGCTGAACTGAGATCCCTTCGCCGATCCCCTTCAACCAGAGCCAAAATCTTTGTGGTTGGGCTGAACTGAGATCCCTTCGCCAATCCCCTTCAACTAGAACCAAAATCTATGTGTAGCTAGGTCAACCTGGAATCCCACCTGGCGATCCCTTTTAACCAAAAATGCTTCTTCTTCAAAATGATGGGGTTTGAATTGAAGACTCTTCTTCATTGTTCTTTTGAGATTTCCCTAATGTTAGGGTTTATCTCATCTTCTTCTCGTTCCAAGGTCAAAACTATGATTCTTCGTTGTTCATCAACTCAAAGATTCTTTCTTTGTCCCTAATCTTGCTGGACTATAATGAGGATTTTTTTGTAACAAGTCAACAAAAATGTTTGATGCAATGCTTTGAGGTTAGATGTCATGCATGCACCCTTACCTGGTTTGGAAACATAGGTCCCATTACTTCCTTCAATTTTCTGAAACTCTCTCTTGACACGATCTTGTTCACGTGCTCGAAATGGCATGTTGGATCCATTTCCCATCATGTCTCTTCTATCCATCACATCTCAGGGAAGAAAATCCTCAACCTTGTTATTAGGTGACCTTTTTCAAAAAAGTGCATAACTTGTCATTGCTTCTTATCATGCTCTTATCAATGCTTTAATTTGTCTTTCTCAAGTTTAAGGGCTTTTTGGTTTTCGTTCCAGCACGCAACAAAATCTTTCCCAAAATAAAAAATCCTTAAAAAGACTTGAATTTGTTCATGACAACTGAAACTTTCAATATACGCATCGAAAACTCTTTTAAGCAACTCCCATTGAGGTTTTTATCGGTTTCTGGAATGCGGTTTGTCTTTAAGCCAGGGCTTTTATCCAAGGACTTTCTGTTTAATCTTTAAGTATCTGTATCTATATGAAAAGGCTGTGTAGAAAAGGGAAATGTCTCCTATTAGCCCCCTGCCCCTTTTTTCATGGACAAAAGCGGACTATCACTCATTTGTTAACTCTTGTGAGTTATAAGACCACCGTTTATTAACCCAAGTTATGTGCGCGTGATTAGAAAGGACTTCTGAAGGCTTGTAATGTAGGTTACGTCTATGGGCTATGAAAGAAAAGGATGCTTTAAGGCTCAACAGTGTTTGAGGGTTTAAAGACTTAGGACCACTCTTCTTCTATCTTTTGTTTTTTTGCTTTTTATAAAACTGTCTCGTAGGCTGCGTTTGGAGAAGCTTACTTAAAGATCCTCATCTTCATCTTAGTCTTAAAGCATTATCAAACCATCATCTTTTTTCTTTATTCCTCTCCTTTTTTGGTGATGCCCCCAATTGCGGGGTCTTGACTTTTAAAGATCCAAGTCCTCTTCACTTTCTCTCTCTTTTTTTTTTTTTTTTTGATTTGCTCTAATTACTTCTCCCTTTTCTTCTTATCCTCTTCTCAATTGTTGGGCTTCCATTCTTTACCCCTTTTTTTTTTTTACCATTGTCTTCATCTTTTCTAACAAAAGATCTCTTATTGCCCCCAGTATGAGGTGTGGTCCTAGTTGGGTTTTTATAAAGAAGAAACTCAATCCGGCTCAAATGGGGACTACAAAGGATAAAATCTTTAGAGAGTGAAGGGATGACAAAGATGGCCTTTCCTCATTTCAAGACGCACATTATTAGGATTGATAAACCTTGTTCTTATCCCGGAAGGAACATGCGAGTGATTACGAAGATACTTACCTAACCATTTATCCATACAATTCAAAAATGCTATCAGAGGCAAGGTTTCATGATAGGGTTGGCTTTGGGGTTTGTTTAGTTCGGTCACCTCTTTACTGGGAAGAGCTTAAATTTCATTTTTGAGCATTTTATGATATATTCCTTGTAATCATGCACAAAACCAGTTCTTTCAAGACTTTTCTTTTTGAAAATAAACAAATTAAGTGCTGTGAGATCCATGCAATGAAAAAAAAAAGGGTTCTTTACACAAAGAAATCATGGCCAAACTTTGCTTTATTAATTTGGGGGGAAAGCTGAACACGTTAGACATAATATCTCTTTACAGAATCAGAATTCACAGGTCTGGCTAGATCTTCTCCATCCATTCTAGACAACTTCAAAGCTCCTCCTGAGAAAGCCTTCTTCACTACATAAGGACCTTCATAATTTGGGGCCCATTTGCTTTGATCTTCTCCTGGTAAAGACAATAGTTTCTTCAGCACTAGATCTCCTTCTTGGAACATGCGGGGTCTAACCTTCTTGTCATATGCCTTGGCCATCCTTCTCTGGTAGAGTTGATGATGACAGATTGCAGCCAGCCTCTTTTCACTGATCAGGTTTAACTGTTCATATCTTACTTTGGCCCATTCAGCCTCTTCTAATTCTGAATCCATCAACACCCTCAACGAAGGTATTTCTACTTCCAAAGGCATCACCGCCTCCATTCCATATACCAGAGCATACGGAGTAGTTCCTGTCGAGGTCCTTACTGCCGTGCGATACGCATGGAGAGCGAACGACAACATCTCATGCCAATCCTTGTAAGTGACTACCATTTTCTGAATAATTTTCTTAATGTTCTTGTTGGCTGCTTCCACGGCACCATTCATCTTGGGCCTATATGGTGAGGAATTTGAATGCTTGATTTTCCATTTGGTACAGAGCTCCACGATCATTTTGCCGTTGAAATTCTGGGCATTATCAGTCACTATCTTTTCTGGCGGACCATAGCGACAAATTAAGTCTTTTTCTATAAACCTCTTCACCACTTTCTGTGTTACATGGGCGTATGAACTGGCTTCTACCCATTTCGTGAAGTAGTCAATAGCTACGAGGATGAATCTGTGCCCATTGCTGGCTTTTGGGTTAACAGGTCCAATCACATCAATCCCCCACATCGCAAATGGCCAGGGAGACGCTAGATTAAACAGAGGAGTCGGAGGCGCATTGACCTTATCACTATGCACTTGACACTTGTGACATTTCCTGACATAGTCGAAGCAGTCCTTCTCTAATGTCATCCAGAAATAACCAGCCCTGTATTTTCCTTGCTACCATATGCCCGTTAGCATGAGTCGAGCAAATCCCTTCATGTACCTCACGTAAAGCATTTTTAGCATCTGTCTCATTCAAACACCTTAGCAAGGTTCCGTCAAATGATCTTTTATACAGAATCTCTCCGTCTAGATAGAAATCCATGCCAACCTTCTTAGGGTTTTCTTGTCCATCTTCGAAGCTCCCACTGGATATTCCTGATTTTGCACAAAATTCTTGATATCATAATACCAAGGCTTTCCATCTATCTCTCCTTCAACGAGCAACAGTGAGCTGGGTTATTTCTGATGTCTATGTGTACAGGATGTACCTTATGCCCTAGGTCATCGTAGCCATAGCAGCCAATGTGGCCAAAGCATCCGCAAAATGGTTCCCTTCTCTTCCTAGATGGGTAAATCTTATCTCTTCAAATTCTTCTGACATGTGGATAATTCCTGATACGGCCTCAACTTTCTTCCTTGGTTTGCCATTCTCCTTTCACCTGACAGATAATCAACATTGAGTCACCATATACATCTATCTTTCTGATCTTCAGCTCTAACGCAGCTTCTAAACCCAAGATACAAGCCTCATATTCAGCTGTATTGTTGGTGCATTCAAAACACAATTTAACTGAAACCGGATACTGCTTCTGGTCAGGAGAGATTATCACTGCGCCGGCCCCATTACCATAAACATTCACTGCTCCATCAAAAAACATGGTCCACCAATCTGTCTTCTCTTCTTCTCCCCTATTGATAATACATTTTCATCAGGGAAATCAAAATCCAATGGCTCGTAATCTTCAACAGCATTATCAGCCAAATGGTCGGCAATTGCGCTTCCTTTCACGGCTTTCTTTGTCACATATACTATGTCATATTCTGACAACAAAACCTGCCACCTTGCAATTCGGCTGGAGAGATAAGGCTTGTCACATAGGTACCTTAGCGGATCCACTTTTGAAATCAACAAAGTGGTGTGATACAACATGTAATGTCGTAATCTTTTTGTCGCCCATACTAATGCACAACAGAGTTTTTCTATCACCGTGTATCTAGACTCACATTCGGTGAACTTCTTACTCAGGTATAAAAGCCCTTTCTTTCCTTCCGGTTTCATCATGCTGACCCAATACACATCCCATAGCTGTTTCAGTCACTGTCAGATATAATATTAAAGGTCTTCCTGCCACAGGAGGAACAAGCAAAGGCGGACTCTGCAAGTATTGCTTGATTTTATTGAATGCCTCCTCACACTCCTCATTCCAAATCCCAGGATTCTTTTTCCTCAGTAGCCGAAGACAGGTTCACATGTTGTGGTTAATTGAGCTATAAATCTGGCAATATAGTTCAATCTTCCTAAGAATCCCCTCACCTCCTTCTCCGTCTTTGGGGATGGCATGGATTGGATGGCCTTCACTTTTTCAGGATCCACCTCTATACCTTTGTCACTTACCACAAATCCTAGTAGCTTTCCAGACTTAACTCCAAACGAACATTTTGCAGGGTTGAGCTTCAGTTCATACTTCCTCAAACGCTCAAATAACTTCCTCAGGACCTTTACATGGTCTTCTCCCCTCTTGGACTTAGCAATCATATCATCTACATACACCTCAATTTCCTTGTGCATCATATCATGGAATAGAGTCACCATGGCTCTCTGATAGGTGGCTCCTGCATTCTTCAGACCAAATGGCATAACCTTGTAGCAATATGTCCCCCATGGTGTAACAAAGTTGTTTTTGCCTTATCTTCTAGAGCCATTTTTATTGGTTGTATCCCGAGAAACCATCCATAAAGGAATATGTGGAACTACGTGCAGCATTGTCGACCAAAACATCTATATGTGGCAGAGGAAAATCATCTTTGGGGCTAGCTTTGTTCAAATTCCTAAAGTCCACACAAACTCTAATCTTTCCTTCTTTCTTTGGTACAACAACAATGTTGGATACCCATTGCGGATATTTAACTACTTCTAGAAAGCCTGCATTCCACTGTTTTTCGAGCTCTGTCTTAACTTTGATCCAAACATCCGGGTGGGCTCTCCTCAACTTCTGCTTGATTGGTCTACAACCTTCCTCCAGCGGTATCTTATGCACGACAATATTTCTATCCAAACCAGGCATATCCTCGTAAGACCAAGCAAAAAACATCTGCATATTCTTGTAATAGGGCTATTACCTCTACTCTTTCCTCAGGAGTGGTTAAGGTCCCTATTTTAACTCTCTTTTAATCTGATCATTACCCACGTTTATGGTTTCTAGTTCTTCTGTAGCTGGTTCCCAGGTTTGTTCATGTTGCTCTACTAACTTTGTAAATTCCCTAACATTGCTTTCATCCCATTCTTCTTCTTCCATGGTGATCACATGTTCGTTAAAGTTTGGCCATTCATTCTCGATGCTAAGTGTATGTGATGTTGTGGAAGATCCACTTTCAGGGTTCCTGAAAGCGGAAAGTGTTTGGTGTAAATGCACAAATAAAAAGATAAATTTGAAACGCATGATCTCATTATTTTAAAACAAAAGGTGGGCTCAACAACAACGACAAAATCTAATTGACATCATGAGCCTTGATTGTCAACTAGGGAGAATAAAGCAAACAAAAGCAATGACAAAAGCATGTTAAGGCAAACGAAGTTGGTTTACATTTTAAACACTACTGGGGCTTCTTGAGTCACCCAGTTTTGAAACTTCTCGCCTCGGCTAGCTTTCGTATGAAGGTCTGAGCAGAGACTTCTTCCATGGAGTGGATAGTCAGTTGTGGCAGGGCTTCATCCTTCCTTCCCGCTACCGTCTTCATGTCACCTCCTTCCATGTTATCCTCCTCCAAGGTGTTTATGCTCATTTTGACAGTTCTTGACCAAGACTTTCTGCTCTTTTTTCGGGTTGCATTACATATGCAGCCTTTGGGAATGTCACTCTAAGGGGAGGGATTTCCAGCTTTTCTTCTTCAGGCTCTCTTCCTTCAATCCTAGCCATTCTTTTTCCCTTCGACCGGCAGCCCACTGATGATCCTTTTTCTTAGGTTTATACCCCAACCCAAATCTTTGATCAACACATTTCATCTTTATTGGGTTAGCCCTTTTTGGTACCTCAGTGATAGGATTATACTGAAAGGGATCCCACGTTCTAAGAAGCATTGAGCCGCCATCCTTGTGGTTTCGGAGATCCTTGGCCTTCTTAGTATGTGTTCTCAGGCACCCAATCAGTGTTTATAATCTCAAAAGCATGGATATTGTTATCCTTGCAATCCTCCGCCTCAATGAAAGGTATGGCCACATTCTTTATCATGGATACTGTCTCCTCAGCTTTGACAGTCACCAACATCCCGTTCATGATATACTTCAAGCATTGGTGTAATGATGAAGTTACCGCCCCAGCCGCATGAATCCAAGGTCTTCCTAACAACATACTATAGGAAGGGTGGATATCCATAACTTGAAATGTCACTAAGAACATTTGGGGCCCCACATATAGCTCCACTTCTAAAGTCCCAATTATTGGTCTAGGTGAGCCGTCATATGCTCTGGCCATCATGGTACTTGGCTTCATATGAGATTCATCGATCGGCATTTCTTTCAGAATATGCTTTGGCAATACATTAAGAGCCGAGCCATTATCGACGAGCACCTTTCCTATGAGGCAGTCCTTACACCTAACAGTAATGTATAAGGGCTTGTTGTGTCCCGTACCTTCAGCATCAAGCTCATCCGCTGTGAAAGGTAATTAGTAGCATGGATTCTCCCCAAATGCTCCATGGTTTTCTGTTCAATGTCTTGGGGCATACGCCTCATTCAAACTTTTTGCAAAGCGTTTCGATGCGGCTCAGAGCTAAGTATCAAGACATAAGGGAAATCTTGCTGGAGTCTTTTTTAGTTGATCTACTATGCAATATTCACTATGCTTTATTAACTTCAAAAATTCATTCGACTCCTCTTCAGTTACCGGCTTATTAACTTCTGTGCTTTGTCAAGATCTACCACTTCTTTGCCTTTTGCCTTCCTCAACTCTTCGGGAGTGAAGCACCGGCCACTCCGAGTTAACCCACTGATTCAGTTTGGAACAAAGGAAGAGGGGTTGAATGTTGGCAGCAAACCATAATTATAAGGCATGGCATTGTGATTTCCTTTTGTGTAGGAAGGTTTAGCCAAGATCAACTTTGGTGGCCCATTAGCTGTTGGTTGGACCCTACATACTCCTGCCATCTTATCTTGACCTTCCATCATACTCACCTCACGACTGCCCTCTAGGGTTCGATCCTCAACTCTCCCATTGTCATCATTTTCGCAACCTTCGCGAAACTCGATGCAATCCTCAATATGATGTCCCTCTCTCCATGGAACTCACAATAGTCCATCCCTCAAATGGCTTTCAACATTTATCTCAAGAAATCCTGATTTACCAACATGTCATACAACTTCTTCATGGATACCTTCAGCGCCTTGCTTGATTCCCACTTCTATCATGCCCACTCCACTATTACTTGCAGCATGATTAGGCAATGGATTTGAATTGATGCTGGGCATGTCTTCGAAAGATACCCACCCCCTTTTGATAAGCTCTAACAATCTCCTTTTAAAGGCGTAACAGGTTTCAATTCCATGCCCCGGATTACCGGCATGGTATTCGCAAGTCAATTCTGGCTTATACCATATGGGAAAAGGCGGTTGGATTGGCGGTAGAAGGATCGGAGCTATCTGTCCAATGCTCAGCAATTTAGCATACAGGTCTTTTAAAGGCATGGGTAGTGGAGGTAGCTGTTCTGAAGTGTATCCTGTATATGGCCTTTGGTGGTTGCTTTGGTTGTTTGGCTGGTGATTTGTGCGATTGGTGTTAAAAGGTTTGGTAAAGTTTTATGGCGAATTGATGGGTAGGTATTTGTGGGTTTTGGTGATTTACTTTCTTGCCTTTGTACCCGCCTTCCAAATTGTTAACATCACCTTCCTCTTTCCTTCCGATAAAGCCTTTCTTCTCTAAACGCTCCGCTATGCGCCCAGCTTTAATCCCTTGCTCTATTCTTTCTGCCACACGCACAGCATCATAGAAATGCTGAGATGAGCTACCCATTAAATGCTCGTAGTAAGGTGCCTTGAATGTATTGGCAAACAAAGTCACCATCTCTGTCTCTATCAAAGGGGGTTGCACATGTGTTGCCTCCTCTCCATCTTTGCGCATAAGCCCTTACTGACTCTTGGCTTCTCTTTTCCATTGACATAAGGCTAGTTCGATCCGGAGCAATTTCCAAGTTGAACTTGTACTGTTTAAGGAAAGCCTCCACCAAATCCTTCCATTTCTTAATCTTGACATTATCCAACCTCATGTACCAGCTTAGTGTAGACCCCGCTAGACTGTCTTGGAAAAAGTAGATCAGCAACTTATCATCATGGATTACCTCAGCCATCTTGTTGCAATAGGATCGAAGGTGAGTGTTTGGGCATTCCAACCCAGTGTACTTTGTAAACTCCGGTATCCTAAAATCTTTTGGTACCGTGATGTTTGGTACCAAGCATACTTCAGAAGCTCGCATGGGGTCAAACCAGTCATTTCCCTCGACTGCTCTTAACCTTTCTTCCAAAGCGGATATCTTGTCGTCGTTCATAAAACCAGTGGACCTATTATCGGAAGGCCCCTCCGCCGTTAAATCTACAGTGACGTGAGCTTGAGCGGGCTGAATGGGAATGGCAGGTGTAAAGTGTTGTCCGTCACTGAATCTGCCCCCAAGTTCTGAGATACCCCGGGACATGACTGGTGGTGCTTATAGGTGGTTGGGTGGATGTTCCCTCCCCGTTCTTGGCTCTTAGAAGTTGTTCAAGCAGATTGGTCATTCGGGAAACTTCATTTCTCACGGATTCCAATTCACTTTGGTAGCGGGATTCTAGGATGGCCCTCTCTTCGTTCTCCATTCTCGATCTTAGCCTAGTGTAGTGGACCTTGGAAGGGGGACCTATGTTTCACGATCTGATCGTGCATGAAAAATGTAAATGAATGTATGATAAAGAATAATGCATGATGTATGTGAGCTTTTTTTTTTTTTTTTTTTTCAAAAACGATCGATGGCCAACATTTCTCTTGTGTAATGGGCATGGACTCTTTTTGTCACGTTCCTTATCAAGAGTAGTTCTGCTCAAACTGCTGCTTTGGTAGGCTTATCCCTACTATAAGAGATTTTTTCACAAAAGATGGGTCAAGGCCCCTTTTCATTAACAATATTGGCTAATACATCTCTTGAAAAGAGGATACAAAATAATAAAAAAAAATACATCAATCTTCCTCTTCATTCATATCTCTAGCCGCTGGTAGGAAAGTGAGGCCGCGATTCTCAATTTTTTCCAAGAAGGCATCTGTCTCAGCCAAGCTTTGTCGATAACGAAAGATGTCCCTCCCCACCCTTCGAGCATTGGCTCTAATAATCCGTGCATGAATGGCAGCCTCATCCATTTGCTCATCTACTTTGGCCATCTTCTCTATAAGCAACATGTTGTTCCGATTCAAGGTATTGTTGTTGGTGTCGATCTGTTCTTTATGTTTTTCTGAAACTTCCAACTTTTCGGTCAACTGTTTTACCTTTTCTCGTTCTTTGTCAAACTTCACCTTCAGCATCCTAATTTCATTTTTCTTAACTGCCAAATCTGCCTTAACAACCTCCTCTTCCTTCCCTTTTCTTTCGAACTCTTGCAATTCAGCTAGCCGACTTTCTATCATCACATATTTCTTGTTTAACTCATCATACTTCTCAATTCGGTCCAATAACTCTGCTTGAACATGCAAGAATTTGTCCTGATTGTACTCAACATTCTCTTGATAGTCATTAAGTCGGCTTTCAATGCTTCCAATTCAGAGCTGCTTTGCATCCAATCCAAAATCAGTCTCCCTCTTTCTTTCTCGGATTCTTCTATCACAGCCTTTTCTTTGCTCAGTTGCAGCTCCAACCTCACTATTTTCGCATCTCTGGATTCGAGCTGTTCATTTAGAAACACTCTGCTTTTATCTCCTTCCATCATCATCCTTTCTAATGCTGCTTTATCTCCCTTACTCTTTCCCAATTCTATTTGGAGCCTTTCTAATTGCTCCATAAGGTCTTCCTCATTGCTGACCTTTTTTCTTTTCAATGACCCTTCTATAATTCGTGAAGGCCCGTCTTCAGAACATGGCTTTCTAGGAGCAGTCGGGGTCAAATTCCTCCACTTTTCATATCCTTCACTTGAGCTAGGGTCTCTCAACCTTTCAGACTCCTTTTGAATTAGGGTCAAATGGCTCCAATCTTGTTTGATGGTTTCAAGAACTTCTCGCGCGGATTGATCCTTGAAAAACCCGGAAAATTCAGCAAGTCCCACAGTTCTTGGGATGTGTTGTATGCCGCCTAATTGTCTTATCACCAGAGCCGGAGCATAGCTGACATAACCTGTGATCCCAATTAAAGGTACCCAGCATTTTTGTCCGCAACTTACTATGACATCAACCGATTTAACCCAAGGGGCCTTCCAACTAAAGTTGCTACTAGGTAACTCTTGTAGTTTTTTCATCCAACCTTGATCACCCAAGCTTCCCCATTCTTCTTCCTCCACTATCTTCAAGGGTTTTTGGTTAAACCACCAAAAATTATTAAAGATCGGCTTCTTGGTTTCAACATGGCTTACCATCCAGATGTATAATAACTGAGTACAACATCTCACTGAGCCTTTCCCCGTCTTCCTAAAATGGTTTAGGGTCAGAAAGGTCTCAGCCAATATGGCAGTTGTAGGGTTGACATGAGTATTTTCATATTCCACAAATGCAGCAGCAGCTTCTAGACTTATCACCCCTATTAAGCTTGGAAATAACACGAGACCATATATCCCCAAAGCGATTAACCTGTCTCTTTCTAGCATTGATCCGTATTGCTCTTTTTTCCTTTCTAGTTCAACTTCCAGAAATTTCCACTTTAAACCGCTGCATTCTTCTCTAAAAATCTGCTCAGATGCGGAATCTTCAGCAATTTTGACAACTCAGGAATCACCTTGTCATTTCTCAAAGGAAAATAAACCCTGTGCAGGTGTTTGGAAACTCCGTCAACATTCCATACTCCTCTATAGTGGGACACAAATCCACATTTCCAAAGGAAAAACATCTGTAATCGGGATCCCAAAAGTTAATCAGGGCTTTGATTGCTGGGTTCAATACTTCTATCTTCGCAATTTCTAACAATCGCCCGTACTTCCCGGAAAACACCGCCTCATCAATGTTCTGACTATGGACCAATATTCTCTTCATCTCATATACTACGCAATTCAGGTCTTTGACCACTGGAAGCTTCCTTGCATCACATCTAGAGCAATCTCCCTCTGACAATTCAGAATTCTGCCCATATTCCACAGTAGTAAATTTGGTAATGATGGCCATCTTATCGTTTTTTAAAAGACCTGAAAACCAATGCTTTATGGTTAGGTTTATGTCTTATGCAAAATGTTTTGTGGAGCATACACCCTATGGCCGGTTCTAATTCTTTTATGCTTGATAAGGGTAGGTTGGCTATTCAGTCTCTAAAAAAGGGTCTCTTGCTGTCCCAGTGATCGCCCTCGTGGAGGCAATATGGGGGCTTGTAGGCAATGAGATGGTCACGTGTACCAACTGTTACCAGTCTAAGCACTCAGCGAAGAGTTGGGGTTTACACAAACTTAAACCTTGACTAAAAGTCGTAAGGTAAGCTGCTAGTCCCCCACTTAACTTAAAGCTTTTCAACACAAACTCTCATATAACATGAATGATGCATGACACAATTATAGAATGCATGAACAAATATGTACAAATTTAAAGCATACGAGCAAATAACTAAAGTAAATTCATCTTAACAATAACACACATAAAACCAAAGAAAAAAAACCAGACAAAACAATGCTTAGTCCACAAAGTCCCCAGTGGAGTCGCCATTCTGTCGCACGTCGGAACGTCGCGGCGATCGTCCACCCTCAAATGTATGGATATATATCTGGTAAATGTGGGGAGACAAGGAATTCTTTGTCTCTTAGTGGTGAAAAAGTGTGGGAGTCGCCACCTAGTATTTTGGTCACTAGGAACCCTAACTGGTCTCAGAGATTGGGTACGGAGACTGGTTGCGTAAAGGGAAGGTATTAGCACCCCAAATACGCCCTACCTAAGGTAAGCTGCATTGTTTTATTGTCTGATAAAAAAATCTAAGGTCTTCTCATGTTGGTCCGTCTAGGGTTCAAGAAAAGTCCTCCTTAGTAAGGAGGTTCTTATCTTATAGGGAAAAAACTAACCGGCCCTAATGTCTATAAAGAACTACATTTTTTAAAATCAGGAATACATTTTACGTATGAATTCGTAATCCCAGACATTAAAACTAAACAAAAATATTTTTTGATTTTTTTTGAAATATTGGCTAAGTTCTCATTACTTTAATAAACTGGTTATTAAAGCCGAAATGCATGCTAAAATATAATATATAATTTTTTGAAGTTTTCTATTTTTGTATAAAAATACTATATGATTTCTTTTTTTTTTCTTTTTAGCTTTGAGAGACTTAGCCGTATGCATGAAAACAAAAGTTTTTATTTTTTTATTTTTTTTATTTTTTTTTTGAAAACCGGGTATTTTAAATACCGGATTTGTATTTTTATGATATAAAAATACAAACCAAACTTAGTCTAAATGACGCAGAAGGAAAATCACAAATTAAATTAAAAAAATATATGGATATATATATAAAAAGGAAAAACACACAAAAAAGAAATAATAAAAAAAAACAAAAGGGACTGGGCTGGGCCTGTATTGGCCCAGCCGCAAGGCTGGACTCAGCCCAGCCGCGCGGGCTGGGCTGATGTTCCAGCCTTTAGAAAAAGGGCTGGACTCAGCCCAGCCGCGCGGGCTGGGCTGATGTTCCAGCCTGAAAGGGCTGGACTCAGCCCAGCCACGCGGGCTGGGCTGATGTTCCAGCCCGACACAAAAGGGCTGGACTCAGCCCAGCGCGGGCTGGGCTGATGTTCCAGCCCACCGGAGAAGGGAAGGAACCCCTGGCTGGTTACTGTGCGTGAGCACAGTAACCAGCTAATTATTTCCTTATAGCATGCAGAGTCGGCTAGGGGAGAAGAAGAATAATTACCTGAGGCGGTGATCTCGGGTGGTTGAGCTGGCGATGACGGTGGCTGTTCTCGGTGGCGCTAGCGGTGGCGATGACGGTGAGACCTAGTGACAGCAGCGGCGCTTCTTCTCCACTGTGCAGAGACACCAGTCGGCGTTTCCTTCCCCGCTGGTTTATCCCTTCTGTTCTTTTTCTCTTCTCCCCGTCTGTCTCTCTCAATTTCCCAGCCGATATTCCCCTTTTTTTTTGTTTCTCAGTTTCGGTCGTTTCTCTCTCTACCCCGTCGGTTTCTCTCTCTCGGTTTCCCCTTTTTTTCTGCCGTCTTCTCTCTTTTCTCTCCCTTTTTCCTCCTCCTTCTTCTCTCCCATTTTTTGAAAACCGGACGGTATTTATAGGGTAGGGGGAGCTGGAACGACCCTGCCCCTCCCATCGCTGCGCATGGGGTGGGAAGCCGCCCTCTACCTTGTCACAGCACCGGCTGAGACGTCCAATGGGGACGTCGCTTGCAGGACACGGCCTCTCTGTCTTCTCATCTTGAGGAGCTGCAGGTGGCGTCCTGTTTTGGCTTTAAAGCACGTGGGAGGAAGAGACAAGGGGAAGAAAACAAAACTTCTCTTCCCCTGCTGCACGTCCAGGGGAAGAAGAAGAAGAAACAGTGCCGCCTCAAAACGGCACCGTTTCATCTTCTTTTTCTTTTTTTTTTTTTAACGCATGAAACGGCGTCGTTTTCCCCAAAACGCGCCGTTTCATTTAAATGAAAATTGGCGCCAAAGTGCCAGATTTCACGTCAGTCCTTCCTTTTGCGCGCGTTTTGCTTTTTGGTCCTTGGTCTCGGATTTCTTCAATTAAGTCCCTAATTGGCCATCAAACTTCAATATTTATGCAATTAAGCCCCTGATTTGACCAAATTAACTTTCAAAAATTATAGTTTGACTCCAAAACCGTAATTTCTTCCAATTAAAGCCTAAATTGACTTAAAAATCAATTTTTCTTGCAATTAAACCCTCAATAAATTTAATTAAACCTTCAATAAATTCAATTGAGTCCACCAACATCAAATCTTGGACTTTTCTTCCTCAAAATTGAATTTTCTTTGTCAACAAGGCTATCATCGGTCAATAAAATACTGCCAAATTATAATTTTTTTGTATTTTTGAACCTCCTCAACCAAATTTTGACCGTTTTTGGGCGCTCTGGTATCCTCTTTTTACAGATATATTTTTTTTGATATATTATTTTTTCATTTTTTTTTATTTTCTCTTTTCTTGTGCGGGGACCCAAAAATGGGTTACAACACCCCGGTTGGCTAAATTAAATGTTTTAAAATTATAAAAATAATTTATAAAAAGATAAGTAGGATTTCAGTTTAGGATACATGAAGA